>VZTY01009367.1:339773-361136 GCA_013400935.1 Turnix velox | reverse complement strand
AAAATGCTAAAAAAAAAAAAAAAAGTGTGGTGGATGGGAGTTCTATATGGAGTCATACCAGACCAGTGAAAGTCCACCTATAGCTCATTCATGATGACACACACCCCAGGATTAAGATCTGGCTTCTAAAAGCTAGTTATTTTTGCCATGTATTTCTCATGTATAGTCACAGTCCTCCTGTGGGTTGCTTTGGTGAAATACTTAATAACTCTATGTGTAACCTAGCTAGAAAAAATTGATAATTACAATCAAATTCCTATAATAAATTATCATTTTCTGCAAGAAAACTTTACCATAACTCATTGTGAAAATTACATTTAGCTTATATGCGGAAGTCTGTTTGTTGTTCAGCAACTCTTCACAAGGCTAATGCTAACTTCATGCTCCTGAAAACAAGGGAATGTATGTTGTAAGGATACAGAACATATATCAGTGAATATTTGAGCTAATATCGCTAACATGGAAGAAAGGACATAACTACACCTGTTAAAAAAAGATAAGTATTAAGCTTTATTTCCTACAACTAAGAGACAAGAAGCCAGGAAGCCATGTGGAAAAAGTACAGGGTAAAGATTTCCATACAGCTGCTGAACAAGATACATTTATAAATATAAATGGATCAAAGGATTTCAGCCAGTGAGGAAGAAATTATGCTTACCAAATACTATCGCTTTGGCAAAAGGTGGAAATAGCTCTGTATGTCTGCATAGGTTTTTATGGATTTGCCAGAGATCTTTGTGCAGTTTCTTAAAGTCGCTGTATCTCTTCCAAACAACTATCTGAAGCAGCGAAAAGGGAGAGAAGTATTAGTGAGAGAGAAGTATTACCATTGTTCACATCACATCACAAATACATTTCTGAAAGGAAACCAGGTCACCACCTTCAGCAAACATGTTTATAAAAAAAAAAAAAAAAAACACAATCTGAACTGCTAATTATAACAACCATTTTAAAAAAAAAAGAAAAAAAGATCATTATCTGTCCTCAGCCCAAATTTTGGCTAACAAGACTTCAGTGCATAGAAAACAATACTAAGTAAAGTTTGAAAGAAGAAAACAGAGAAGGGAAAGGCAGAACAGTTTTGGTCACACTGAGATACAGAGCTACACAGGGAAGCAGTAAGAGAGGAAAAAATGCTGAATAGTAGTGCTCCACAATCCAACACTCAATGGGAGGTATGGGGAAGAGACAACAGCCAAACAGAAAACAAGGGAAGGGAAATCAAAGCAAGTAATGGATTCTTAAGGACAGCACTTCAAGCAACTAGGATATGAAATAGCTCATAATCTGTTTATGTAAAATGCTGATCAGATGTAAATTCAAGCCCCCATTTTAAATGGTTTATTACTAATAATCCTGATCAAAAACTGAATATGTTTATCTTGTAATCTAGACAGAATCTTCAACTTCAGGAATACAGAGAGAGCGCTGGTTCATTACACCAGCTTTTCCTGATCCATCCCTTCCAGGAAAAAGTACTCTTCTCCAGTCTAGGTGTCTAGTTTATCCTGCTTCCATCTCATTCTTTTACTCTTTTCATTCACAGAAGAAAGAACAAACAACAAAATTTACACTTGACTGCTAACAGGTTTGCTATCAGGATGAAGAAAAGGAATTCTGACATTTGGACTCATTTTTGGTTAGATTCATTAAGCCATCATAATAAACCTCAACAATTATGTAAAGTCATTAAAGTCAAATAGGGTGAAGAAAGAGAAAGGCTCCAATCAGTGCATTCAGCATTTTCAGTGTTCCATCAGTCAAATGTCTCAATCAGCTTATACAGTTTTAAAAATTCCAAGTATTTCTGACTGATTTAATAGGTTGCCTTCTCATGAATGATCATAATTTAAAAACTCACTTATCTCTAAATATAATTTGCTTTAAAAAAGTAAAGTTTTCACTTTAGAGGAGGGGCTTTTTGTTGTTTCATTGGAGTTTTGCAGGGAGTTAATTCAGCTAAACTGCCTTCTAAAGTTCAGCAGATGCTAGAGACAATTGCCACCTGTAGAACAATGCAGGTATAAGATAACAAGACTGTTAACAGTAGCAATGCAAAGCTTTAATATGGCAAAAGTCTATCTTCCAAACTTAGTTGTACTGAAACTTGTCAGTCCTGATTCAGCCCCACCTACTGTGCACACATTTCCAGGATTCACAGTTAGTATTTGGTGCAGTTCAACAGGCAAGGAAATAAAAATCACGATCTCTCAAGAAGGCAAACTAGTCATTTTTCTACCAGACACAAATTTTCAATGCTGTACTTCCATCTAATCCAAGATCCAGGCAGCAGGTGATTAGCAATTCTCAAGCAGTGTGCATATAGATCATAAAATTACTTGGGATGGTGAAGTCTTGAAACATTAAGTTAGTGTACCTGGATACAATATGAAAAGCTGGCAGAAAACAAGAGAATGAGATTCCATTCCACTAAAAAAGCATATTTTTTTTATAGTTGCAAGCGATCTTCCTATGGCCAAGTGGCAACAAATATTTTTAAATAAATTATGTAGCTTGCATAGCAAAAATAGTCAAAGTCATCTTAAAACTTTTCACAAGCTCAGAGAAATCATTCTTTCACATGCATGCAGCTCAGCAAAGTTCTCAAAGTTCCTATTCTAATATACTCCTTAGAAATCAGATTTGGAAGAAGGACAAAGAGGCCAATGAAGTACAGCAAGTATAGCATAAAGCATATGTTAGATTTGTAATACAATAAGGTGCTTGTCATTGCCAGAGCTAGTAGACCTCTACTAACCCATGCAACTCATCTATTCCACAATGAATAACAGAATGAGTAAGAAAAGAAAAACCCACAAGACTATCCTAGGCACAACTGCCTCACATGCCATGCTGCCAGCATCAGCCCCCAGAAGGAAAGAAATTAATGCCTTTCTGTATCTATTAACTCCTCCACACATAACTCCACCTAATTTCCTTCACTCCTTTTGAGAAGAATGCCCTTACAATGTTATCTTCCTCCCTGTCCCAGCAACAACAGCTGAGATTATCTTGAATTGCAATTGTCTGAGGTAGGAGAGTTGCTGTATTAAAGACTGAGTCCCAAAGGGCATCTGAAAGAGGTGACAAAAAACCAGCAAGACAGCCCTACATACAGTTGAACTAATGCAATGGATCAATTAACATCACAGAGGTGACACTAAAAAGAGATTCCTGAGTGTGTAAGTAGACACAGCTTAAGCAGTCCTATGTAGGCAAGGGAAGGGACTGCATGAAATAGATCATAAAGCAACAGTTTGGTTGCACACAAAGAATTTTTTTCTTCAAATTTCTAATGGAGCACTGGCAAATTAAGGGAAACTCATTTTCAGTGGAACAGGTTAGGAGCTTTTTCTATCACAGGGGTTTGTTATAACAGAAAAGCTCCCAGCATATGTAGTTGTCTAACTACAGCTTACTCTCACAGCAACTACCATCTCAGATATTCATTGTAATAACTAGGTATTTCCAGATGCTTGCTTGTAACAAAATCACACCACACCTAGCATGTTATCACTTGCAAAATAATTAATTTGATAAATGGAGGGTAGAAAAGGGCAATCATCAACAAGCTTGCAGCACATTTATGTCTTCTTCCAGACTGAAGTCTGGGTAACCCCGAAGGGCTAACCAACAGGCCACAGACCAAAGCAATGATTAAAAGATTTGGTTTGGCTATTGTTTCAAAGCTAATTAACATTTAGTCATGCAATACTCTAGCTGAAAGACATTTACAATATACTTTTTCTGATGAATGGCTCATCAACAGCTGCTATAAATTTTTTGTCCCATAAATGAAGATTAAGGTAACGGCAGAATATGCCCATGAACACATTCAGTTCAGGATTCTCTCTTGAAAAGGTGAACATCAAGCTACAACTACAGTAACACAGTTCTAGAACTAGATCTATGATCATCTGATTCTAATAGATTATTTTAATCTTATAGAGATTAAAAACATGCAAAAAGCATGAATGCTGGGCTTTGTCTGCTTCTGAAGATTTCAAAGGAGGATGCAACAAAGGAGTGTTAAGTGCATTAGCCAATTCTCACCTCTGCCAAGCCACTAATCAGTAACTCATGCTTGACCACAAAGAGATGCAATGAATTCATTTATGGGCTCTTCTTTCATCAACTATCCAGGTTCTCCTCAACTGTAGTAAGAGACTGCACCAGAAACATGCATATATTACACAATGTCTGAAAAGCCATAAGAGTTTGTTTTGAAACGAGGATTTTGCATGTATTTAGTATAACAGTATCAATGTCAAGTCACTAGTACAGAAGAAATCAAGAAGGAAAACGAAGATTTTAATTCAAAAAATAACTTCTAAAAAAGCCCACATGGGATGGATTTTTTTGTCTCTATACAACGTTTCTTGGCTGTATTATTTCTGTAGTATTAAAGAGGTGCAAGAACACAACAGACCTCTGTTCAGGGCCTTTTTGGAACAGGCACAGAATAAGCAAATTTACCAAGGTATATCACTGGAAAACACTATAAAGAGCCTCAGAGAGGCATAACATATGATTTGCAGTCTAATCACTCTCAACTACTCCTATGCTCCTCCATTTTCTCTCTTCATTAACAGACGGTAATGATGTAGGATTTTCAGTGAAGTATTGGTTAAAGAGGAAAAATGTACCTACAGCTGAGACCTAAGTCTTGGATTCTGGACTGATCTCTAATTTTACCAGTAGGAGTTAAGTAACTATCAATCTGGCAAATCCAGCCCCAAGAAAAGAGCTTGCAACGTTATCAAAGAAGCTTTGTCATCAAAAGACATTTCACTCCCCAAGACTTTTGTTTCAAGTCATGATTCCATCACTGAGGGCAGAATTGCAACATGTTACTCTAGCTACTGTTTTCACTTATGAAAGGTAAAGACAAATGGAAACATACAAAAACCAGTCTTCTCAATTACAACAACAAAGCACAAAAATTGATAAATTACATCAAAGATGCTTCAAAAGACATAGTGTAATACAACACATTTGCACAAGTTTAAACTGTTACCTCCTGGACATCCTCTGGATTCTTTCTTGAAACAATCTGAAAAGCAAAACAAACAAAAAAAACATTAAGGTTTTGGATTTTTGGCGTGGAAGTTAGAGTAACATACAATGCTTTGTTGCTGACAAGAAACATCTGGAAAAAGGCAAACAATTGCCTGTTCATCTGCACTCATAAATCTTTTCATTTAGTTTTAGAAAAGTCCAATATCCAAATACAACACGATGAAGTATTTTATTCAGAGAGTCAGTCATTATTATTAGCAATAAAGACATACATTCCAGACAAAATGGCACACAAAATAAAGCTACATAGAGCACATCCCCCACCATCTTTCTAGCCTCTTCCTATTAATACACATTAGGCCAACATTACTCCCAATAGGCAGAGCTAATTAAGGCTACTTGACTTAATATAAGCTGCACAGATCCTCCTGGAGAATGTGAGGCTTTGCACTTACTAAGACAGTATTTCCATTTTACATACAGCCATCAATGTGTACACATGGCTGATGCTCTTCTTGTGTATTTGTTTCTCCTTAAACACTCTTTGCCTAATTAATTATAAATTAAACTGCTCAAAGGAAAATTGTAGTGAAAGCAAGGCTTGGCTACATACCACAAAGAAGCCAGTATTTTGTCAGGATGTTTTTCTTTAAATAAATATTGATCACAGAAGCCTTTGTAATCCAAGTTCTGCACTGGGCTTATAAGCAGCAGCAAGAGCACATCCACAGGAACAAATAAATCAAATAAAGGCATCTTTAATTCATAACCACAAATAACTCGTGCAAGTCAGTATATCCTGCCTCATAACTCTAAGCCAAAACTGTTTAATGAAATAATTAGCCTACTGTTAGCTAGAGCAAAACAGAGCATTCTCAACCCAGACAGACACACCCCAGAATAATAATGCTGTGAATAGGTGATGCGTGTAGGCAAGCACAAGGAGACCCCTCTCCTTGCAACCCAGAGGCTGAACCACCACCCTGCTGTACCATAACCACCACACAGCTGCTGCTGGAAGATGGGAGTCACTGAAGCAACACTGTCCTCTTGCTATGCAACAACACATGCCTCACACGTCCCACAAGCTCTCTTCCTCCCTTTAATTTTTCAAGAATCCTTGCCAAAGCCTCCCAGATTTCGCAACATCAGTTCACCACACAGCCCAGCCACTGTAATCTGTCACACGTTTTGGAGGAAACAAGACAGAAAAGCGTTACCCTTTTTAGCAACCATCCATAAGACCTCAAACATTTTCCTTCACAAGTCTTTTAAGCTCTTTCTCTCACCTTGCACATCAAAAGTCCTCTTCTTCCAGCATAGTCTACATTGATAAAACCTCTCTCAACTTTCCTCACTCTTCAGCAAACTAACCTTCGGCAACTTTATGAAATTTTAACCTTGGTGGCTGTTGTTTCTCCACTCACTATCAGACCATTCATACATACAATTGGGGAAATATTTCTAACCTTCTTTTCTAATATCTTGATGAGCCTGTAGAGCTGGGGGAAGAAAGTATCATAGGCATGGCTACACATGACAGAAGAATACCAACCACTTTGCTTTCCAGTTCACCTTCAGTTAAAGCCTTGCAACAGTTTTGGCAGCTAGGTAAGTTACCAGATGGGCAGAAGGAGACCCAGAGAGATGAGTAATTACCCAGTCAGTTAGTAAGAATCTGGAATAAAACCCACAGGCCCCGTTTCACACTTGTTCTAATGTTACATTGCCTTCCATATCTACCTGCCATGCCAACTTTAAGTCGGTATGTAATAATTTATGTGTTGTCCTACTTTTTTCTTCATATCCTTTTCTGAAGGTCAACTTCAAAAGAGTCTGCCCCTTCAATCCAACCTATAACCAACCTAGAAACTTGACAAAGATGATCTAATCCCCCTCTATTTTCAACGCACTTTTAAAATCCTCTCACGAGGAACAATGTAGGAAGATCCTTCTGAAGATTTGCAATGCAAGAAACCTTAACCTATTTTTAAAAAATACCATTAGGACAACCACCAATGACCTAAGCAATGCGTAATTACTGCAACAGGCTCTGAAAACAGAGACCCTACAAGTATCTTCATTACCAAACTATTTCAGATTATCCTGCTCTTTGTCTGACCTGCAAATATCCAACATAGCTTGTCAGAATTTAAACTGTGATGAATAATTGGACTTTCATAAGTGGCATATACATTCAGATATTATTAAAGAACACTCCTCATATCACAACTTATTGGTATCTCTTTCTGCTCTTCAGCCTTGGGAAATGAATTTAAAAACCCAATATTAATTTAATCGTGCTGGCACTTACCACTATTTCATTGTTTATAAGTGCATAAAATATATATTCTCTCCTTTACAAATAAAATCCTTAGGAAAAAGATACACAGAAGAAGATAGACAACCATAGCAATCAGCAGAGGTGGCATCATAGCTATGCCTTTGGGTCAGACACTTAAGACACATTAAGCAAGTACTTCCTCAGCCATGATTATTAATCTATCCTTATTTGTAACAGAAAGTCCCTTTAACTTCATTTCACAAAGGATTTACTTACACACCAATGAAAGGCACCAAAAATCTACACTAACACTTACTGTGTACCCTAGATCTCAGCCAAAAGGGTATTCAACACAGCAGGAAGATCCACCTATTTTTTTTTTCTAGTGGTCGCCCAAAATTCCTGGGCATTAGCAAATACAGCTGTAGTGCTGTGATATCAACCATGGAGTCAGATCACTGCAGGAGCAGCAGAGAAGAGCAGAAGGAGAGAAAAAGAGAAGGCAATGGGTATGTAAATTGTATTACTTCTAAATCATTTTCTTCAGCATCTAACTCCACAAATCCTCACGTGAAGTACTGTCACAGACTAGAACATAGATCCTTACTGAAATAGAAGTTATTTATAAATAATTCTATATTTCTGAATGCAAAGCATCGCTTGCTGTATAAATGAGAAATATATTTTTTAAGGACTTTAGATATCAAAATATATTGAAGAACTGATGATCTTTGACCGCCTCAATTTAATTTAGACAGCTCACAGACTGATTGGCTCCTTGGTTGGTACAAAATTATGCACAGCCTGATTCTGCACTGCTTCACTTGAAAAAGAACCTGCTTATCTATAACTTACAGGACAGGGAGAAAGATGCGCATTCCTAACTACTTCGCTATAACTTATTCCTGAACAAAGCGGCATAAGCAAAGATATCACAGTGTTTTAGGTGGCTTCAGACATTAAAAATAAAGTCTGTTGACAAAAAAAAAAGCTGAAGTCTTGGCTCATTCCTGTTTCCTGTTACTGCACTGGCACAACTTTTTCAAACGCACAGAGACACTTAGCCCATTATGAGCTCCTGCAAGAAGATGTGATAGTGCTGTTGTCCTTGCCTTTGTGTCTGGAAAGATATTTCATAGGGGAAATCTCCATTTTATTAGACCAAATACAAATGTTTCTAACATGTCCCATTTTGATGTTTGGTGGACTTCTAGGCATGTATTTGACAAAAAAATAATTAAAGAAAAAACTCATAATTTCAGAAGTCACACAAGTCAAACAACTTGAGCACCTCAATATACAAGTACAGAACACTGCATTTTTTAAGGGTAGCGTGCATATAAACTTATGTTGCTATCATAAGCAGAACATCCATGTCTGCAGCAACTGCAGGGACATTAGCCCTGTCCCTCTGTGATGCTCTCTGATGTTCTCAATATATCTCCCCATACCCATCACCTGAACTAACACTCCTCATGCATCTATCTCCACATATTTACTTACATCCCTCTCTCTATGATTTAAATAAAAGTCTGTTGACAGAATAGCAGGGGGTAAAATAATAGTAGGGGGTAAAAGAATGCAAGAAATATTCCTAGACAAAAAGAAGCTTTCACCAAAACTACCAACACTACAGCTCTGAAAGAGACGGTTAATTGCTTCAGCTTCCCCTCTTCTCCTACTAGGCCCTTCTTTTCTAGCCAGACCCTCTTCTGCCCAAACTGGGTAGCACCCAAGGGGTTATACTATATCATAATATAAATCATTAAATAAATATTATATAAATATTCATATCAAGCAGCTCTGTGCTTCCAGTGCCCACACACTCCACTCCCTCACCTCTCTCATGGGGCTGAACCTGCTGTGGGGCAAGGGGGAAAGACAGCACAATCCCACCTAGCCAAGGGGATTTTGGGGAGAAGCCGGTAAAATAAAATTTTAAAAATTTACACAAGAATAGCAGAATTCTTTGGGTTTAAGCTGTTCTGCAACTGACAGGAAAGAGAACTAATCCCAAAGCGTGTTCATGGCAATCACAACGTCAGGTGAAGCCCCCAGTTTGCTGTGGGGATTGGAGGCTCAGCTCATGACAGGCTGCAGGGTCACCCACCCACCCGTGTCCCCCGTGGAGGGTTTCCACGTCGAGACCTGCCCGATGCGCGCAGAACAGCTGCGATGCCCGTGGGCCGCCCGGCCGCAGGCTCAGTTCGGCAGGCAGCGGGCGGCTTTAAGGACCGAGCGAGGGGCAGGCCGGGGCGCAGGGGCCCGAAGAGGCGAGAGGCCGGGCGGCGGCTATAGCCGGCGGACGCCCCGGACAACCGGCAAGGAGGAGGCCGAGCCCAGGGTCCATGGCCCGGGCGGGCGCTGACTCACCCGCGCCGTGACCTTGTAGACGGTGTGTCCGCGGGGATGTCGCCGCGGCTCCGTCACCGTGTAGAAGCGGGCCAGGTCCCCGCAGCGATCCCGCGGGCTCAGCATACTGCCCACCCCCTCCCTCCGCCGCCACCGCGCCGGGCCCCGACCCAGGCGGAAGCGGCTCCCAGGAACGCCCCGCCCCGCCCGGGCGGTGCCGGGGCAAGGCCGGGACCGCCCCGCCCCTCCGCCGTGAAGGGACGCCCGGGGGTTTCCCCAGGGATTTGACGGCCGGAGCGGGCAGGGTAGGGCCGGGGCTTTGTAGCAGTTCCGAGGGAGGCCTGCTGGCCGCAGCCGCAGGATGCTACATGATCCCCAGCCCTCTCTCTCTTTCCCTCTCCATCCCTCGCACACCGCTTCCAGCTGTGGGATTTGAGTATCCCCAGTTCCTTACAGGCGGTTTGGATGTTCCCACCTTCCCCGGAGCCTCAAAGTCTGTAATGGGGTGGGTGAGGCCAAGTTGTGGTGGCCAAATCCCCCAAGAGACCCTGTCGTGTCCCGTCAGGGCATTGCTGTAAGGGACCACAGCACAGACTCCCTGTATCTTCCACAGATCTGACCTAAGACCTTCCACTGGGTTTTCTGTTTTCTGTGGGCTAGTTTAAGATATCCTGCCCCAAATCTAAAGGCAGAAACGACACACCGATTTTCAAAGGGGAATGCTAACAGCACAGAAAGTTCAATAGTTACTAAATCGCTACCTTTCGTGTCTTCTCCAAGGTTCTCTGAGCTCTGCCTGGCTTACCCCTGCAGATGGGCTCTCCTCTGCCAACCCCTTTGTGTGAGCAAAGTCTGAGAAATGCACGGCTTTGGACCAAAGGAGCACCATGTGGTGGCATGACCTCCTTCTTTCATGGATCCGTAGGATCACAGGTACCTTCAACCACTTGGCTGTAGTGAGGTCAATACCAATGGAATTCTGTACAAATATAGGTCATGCTTCAAATCATATGAACTGTTAAGATTTCTTTTTTTCCCTGATGGTGTTTCTATTCATTTAATAACAGATATTTTTAAAAATCAGCTTTTTATTACCAGGTTAATAATATATCTGATCTCATGCTGGCCTTTGACATAAGGAAAAATAATTAATTGCATTTCTTTGCAAAAGATGAAAGAGACTTGTCCTGAAGCTAACATCCTCCTTTGAAGATGACTGAACTGCATCATGAGTCTAATACTGTAGTATTATCAGTTATAGCAACATAAAACTCTTTTCTATAAACACATTAATTTTCTAGTTCCTGGTCAAATTCACTTCTACAGATCTAGAAGCAGAAGCTCACTTTTGAGTCCCTCTAAGCAATGCTGTTCAGCAGTACTGCCAGAGTTTCACCTTGTCCTTACACCTAGCATTACAAAATTATTGTTGCTCTTAATTTGGACAATGGTCTCATTAATTTCTTATTTTATTATAATGGGAATTCCAACCTGCTTACCAGAGGGGTTAGATATCAAGGATATCAAGGATATTTTTTACCCTCATCTTATCTAATTTTAGCTAGAGGAAACTTGCAGCCACTCACATATGGCGGTGTTACATCAAAAAGACGGATGGTTGAAAATACACTTCCTCAGCAAAACAGGGAACATTTTCTAGCAGAATATCTAATTACTTGATACAACATACAGTTCATATAACCCTCCAATTTAATAACTTGATTAGACAACCAAAACCAGTGTAAATTCCCTTATGAAGCAGCACTTGCTTAAAACATCTCATAAGATGTGTTAGCTTTAAGGCTTTAATGTTATAAATAGAAATCAATGGGACTGCAGCCATCATTGATTGATCCCCAATGAGTTACGTAACAGATCCATTTAAACATCAATACGTAACTCATGCA
The DNA here is from genome assembly GCA_013400935.1 of Turnix velox. Lineage (NCBI taxonomy): Eukaryota > Metazoa > Chordata > Aves > Charadriiformes > Turnicidae > Turnix > Turnix velox. The sequence continues at coordinate 349,574 of VZTY01009367.1, read as the reverse complement.
TCTTCCAAGGAATAAATTCCATCTTGAAATTCTAACTCAAAAGCTGCGGTTTGGTAGAAGGAGGAAGGAACAAGTGGTAGGAGTAGAGAACATGACAGTGAAGAGTATGTAGTAACTGTGTAATTCCATAGCTGAACCATGAACAGCAGTGAAAATTACTAGATAGGGAACAGCTTCCCCAGATGGGACAATGGAGTAGTCTGAGACTTTTCAGCATGGAAGATGGAATAACAAGAGGGAATACAATAGTGGTCCATGAAATGATGTGCAGATGGAGAAGATGGATGGAGACAAATTGTTCATTCTTTCGTAAGGCCAGAGGCTAGTGAAGCTCATAGGAGTGAGGTCACAAAATCAGTAGCAATAAAATAGTTCTCCATGTGAGAGCTAGAGCCACGGGACTCTTGTCAAAGGACATTGTTGGTGCAGAAAGCTTGCAAATTCAAGTGAAGTACCTGGGGGAAAGAGTCAGTGAGAGTAACAAGAGAGACAAACACATCAGGCTTTTTGAAATGTGCTGAGCTGAAAACAGCTAGAGGCATGGAGAGTATTCACTTGAAGTTTGCCCAGTGCCTGCACATCTCTAGGCATCTGCTGCTATTCGCTTTTAGAAAGCAGGAAACTGAGCTCAGTGGACCATTGATCTGAATCACTGTGGCTGTTCTTATGTGCAGCACAATCAATCAAAACACCCCTTAGTGAGTCAGTAGACTCCATTCATTGGAAAGTTTCAAAAGCGCAAATGACTCATAAAATACTTGGCTTCTAGTTAGAAATCAGAATTTGGAGAATGCTTACATTGAAGAATATCTCTTAATATGGTTTAGCCAACCTAGATACACAAAATAACAATTAGAGGAGAGTAAACAATCCACAATTGTTATTGTCGTATTAAGACTTTTGTAGGTCAGGGCAAGGAGAAACATTTTGTATAATATTACTAGATTAATCTTTTATTTATCTTCTGTTTCCTCTGTTACCTATTTAACACTTAAGCTTATCAGCATATCTTTTCTTTTGCCTTGAGACTTATCTCAAAACAACCCCAAACTTTAGCCACTCCCTTTTTCTAGTATCACTACTGAGGTAACTATTATGTAAAAAACCTTTAAAGCAACAGAGTAACTCGGGTGTCTTATGCAAGCCAAAAGGCAGAAAACAACTGCATTCCATGGCAAGATTCCCTCTGCTCCTAAAAATAACAGCAGATATTGTTATTGCTACAGCTACGGCTTACTGTCTTCATTGTAGAAATATACATATTACATAAGAACACCTCAAAAATATACAAAAGAGCAAATTACCAAACTAACACAGATATAAAAAATATAGTTGGGAAATCTTCTACTATCATGCATGATGGAATTAGTAGCTTTGCTCTGCTATTACATTGTGAAGAAGCAAATTAAGTTGGCCATTAAGTTGTGCGCAGGAAGCAAAGACCCAAAATGGATTTGACTCATTGCCTAACCAGCTCAATCTGAGCATAACATGATTCCAGTTTGTCTCCCCTACATCTCCTGGGAAGACTTTGAAATTATTGTTTATTTAAAATCGTTTGTGTCAAACGAATAGAGGGCATGCAGAGAAACAGAAATAATATTTTAGCTGATTACATACAGTTCCTGCAGCACATCAGAACTATCATATTTCATATGCTTTGTACTATGTTTCTTTGCAGGAAGCAGAGCCAGCACTTACCCTGTCCTCAGAAGACCTCAGGAAAGTGCTTCGTCTGCTTATTCAAGCATCTCCAAGGAGAGCAGGAGAGGATTGCTCCTGCAGCTGTCAGCAGCAGTTGGTCGGTTTCCTCAGCCTGCACAGGGACACTGTTACTTTGCAGAGCCTCTTTGGGTGCATTTTAACCTCCAGATGTTAAAACTACACCTCAGGTGAGTGGGCTTTGCTTTTCTGCACACAGTAAGCATAGTGTGGATACAGAAAATCAGCCTGTAAAGAAATTTTCTAAGACAGAATTTTGTATTAGAAAGCCAGCATTCTTTATTACAGCACTGAGTGCTCAAGAGGACTGTTTCCTCAGATTGTGCACACCCTCATGTCTCTCTCTCCCTAGTAAATAATGAGGTTTGTGCATTTCATATTCATTATCCTCTAGTATTATTCATTATAACTCTGGAAAACCATTATTTTAAGCATCCACCCATTTGATACTGCATGTAGGGTGCTTGTCAGCAGTTTCTGGTGGTCTTTTACTGTATCCACTCTTCTTCCTCACTGTGTCCCATGTCTGACCTCTGAAAACTCTGTCCATCAAAGTTGCTTTGCCCAGTGCCTTGTCAGCAGTCCAGCAGGATGGCTTTAGCTCATACTAGCTGCATCTTGCCTTGTTAAGGTATATAAGCAATACTCCTTTTGTTCTGCCTGAGTTTTATGGCCTCCTGTCTGGGTTGTTGTAACATGCGTGTGACAAATATTTAACTGGCAGAAGATACAAATTTGGTCCAGGTTCTCATTAGGCTAACGAGAATTCTATGAATTAAAAATTATAAATGCTTAACTAACAAAAGATATGCTCTCATTCAAAGTTTTCACTAGGCTAATGGGAATTCTGCTTAATTAAAAAGACTGAAAAGTGTCAGTGTGGCTGGCTGAAGTGATGCCTCGAAACATGTGGCAGATCTTCTCTGAGATGACACATACAATCATGGAATCATAAGATGGTTTGGGCTGGAAGAGACCTTTAAAGACCATCGAGTTCCAACCCCCCTGCCATAGGCAGGGACACCTCCCACTAGATCAGGTTGCTCAATGCCTCATCCAGCCTGGCTTTAAACACTACCAAAGAGGGGGCATCCACAACCTCTTTGAGCAGCCTATTCCAGTGTCTCACCTCCTTCACTGTAAATAATTTCTTTCTTATCTCCAGCGTGAATCTCCCCTCTTCCAATTTGCTTCCATTATTCCTAGGTCTTCCATCACATATCTTATTGAACAGTCCTACCCCCTCCATTCTGTAGGTCTCCTTCAGGTATTGATAAGCTAATATTAGATCCCCTCTGCAACTTCTCTTTTTGAGACCCTACGGGGCACACCTTAATACCAGTGAGGAGACCGTGTATAGAAACTACCGCACTAGCGCGGCGTTACGCTCATTTGAAAGAGCCACAAGCTTGAAATGAAGCGCCCTGCAACCGGCTTTCGGTGGCTGCCGGCGGAGCCGCTCCGACCGGTGCCCCCGCCCAAGATGGCGGCCTGCCTTTGGACTACATCTCCCACGAAGCAGCGGGCGCGGCGTAGCCGCCTTTCTGCGGGGCGGGGGAAGCGGCGTGCCGGCCGGCAGCTCGGCGGCGGGCGGAGCTGGCTCTGCCCTGGAATGACCCCCTCTGGGGGCGCCGGGGTTTCGCGGAGCTGGTAGCGGGGCCCCCCTGGGCCAGGCCCGCACCGGGGCCCGCCGACAGGTAAATCGGGGTCGGCAGGCGGCGGTGCGCCGTGGAGGACCTGCTGTGGAATGGCTGCCAGCCCCGCTTCCTGCGGAGGCCGGGGCGGCCTATGTGGAGGGCCTCTCGCGGCTAGCGTGGCCTTGGCACCGCCCGATAATGCACAGTCCTGAGCCCCCGCCGCGGAAGAGGATTCAAAGGAGCGGCCTGACCGCGGGAGCCGAGCCTCCGGCCCGGTTGAGGCAGGGGGGGTGACTTGGGTCGCTTTGCTTTTAAAAACCCGCCATTAGGCTGAGCAGGACCGCGGTAAACAGAAACAGGGCGGGCGCGGCGTTTCCCTTCGCCGCGTGTGAGTGGAAAAGCCCTTGCCTGTACCCTGAAAAGAGAAGAGCCCTTCTTACTATCTTTTTTTTTTTGGGTTTTATTTTTCTGAAAACTGGTATTTTAGGAGGTCTTTCTCAGCTCTGTCTCAAAAGCCGGGGATCGAGGGGTGTTTGTTTATGTCGAGAGAATTCTGGTGCCTGATGGTGAAAAGGGACCGTTTCAGGACAAGCTGGTTTTGCTGAAAAGTTGTATTTTGGCTCAACCGGTAGGCGGAGCGGTAGCCAGGAGGCTGTCCCTTCAGGCGTGCCAAGCTTTGCTATCTTTTGTTTGTAAGCTCAAAATACACCGCCTTATTTAAACAATGAGGGAGCTGAGGCAGATTGTTGTCGCTCAGCCTTCTGTTGAGACTTAGATTTTACTTTTTTTTTTTCCCCGAGTGAAAAAAAAAAAGAATAAACCCCGTGTTATTAATGACTAATTTACAGTTTTCCTACCTCATAAACATCTAAGAATACAAATTTACTCTATAAGCTGATGCTAAAGGTGGTGTGGGAGTCAGGACATCTGTTTCCCCGTCTTTTTGGCATTATGCGTTGAGTCTTATCAGTGACTTTTTTTTCTGACTCTTTGACGAGCAGTTGCTTTCTAAATCCTTTTAAACAGCTGTATTATAAACTCAATAAGCATGTGAAAGTGACCTTCTGTAAAGATCATTACACCGAGCCCCTGAAAGATCTGATAGCTGAATTCAACAAGGCAGAAAAGAAATTGTAAGTAGTTGTTCAGGTGTTTATTTTAGTGTTTGAAAATTAACTTGTAAATCCAAAGGGGAAAAAACCATACAAGTTTGCTTAGTGAAGTTCTGCATTAGATACTGGTTTAAGTATCTTGTTTATATCTAAAAGGGTTTGAATATCTTGTGTGTTTTAACTTGTAAAGTAGTAGTATCTCGTGTAAGTCATGACCAGGATGACTTTCAGCCACAGTCTTGTGTGTAAGTAATTAAACCTATGTTTTCTTTTTTAGACACTCCATGCTGCCCCGTCACGTGCAGAGGCTGGGCAGAGACTGGATCACTCACTGGAATGGTTCTCAGATACTTGCCTTGAACGGCCCAGTTTCCAGCTGCACAAGATGGGCCGGACACTATCCCTGGGCCTCCTTCCCACTCCCTTTTCCAGTTGATTTCTCAGCAAACTGGAGAAACCCTTTGTTTTTTGGACCTTGGAGACCATTTCAGTACTCTAATTGGCAGCTTGATAACTTCATGCAGAGTTCTTGCTTTCACCTACCTAGCCCCAGTATGAAATCTGAGGGAGAAGAACCATTGACAAAGAGAAGAAGACTCGGTGGCCAGTGTGATACTCCAACTCCTGAGGACAAAACAAACCTCTCTAATCAGAAGTGTCTTCCTGTAGCACAGAATGAAGAAAAACGTAGCAGCAAGAAAGGTAAAAGATTCTCTTTGTCCAGATTCCTTGTTTCTTTGTAATATTAAACACGTCTAATGAGTTGCGAGCAGTGTTGCCTACATCTCTTGAGTCCCTGTTTTTCTTGGTGCCTCTCTCAACAAGACATCTGTGTTTAAAATGTTACAATTTTGTAATGCTGGTTAGTCTATAAACTTATATTCTGTGCTGTCAAACGTTCTGCTGAAGCTTCATTTGCTTTGCTTGGTGGTGAAACACAGTCAATTCTGCAAGGGCTTGCCCAGCTGCATTGCCCTGAGTTCAGTTCAGACGACCCTTTCTTGAATGTCTGTTGCTGGATTAATTCTTTTAATGTAGGATCTCTTATTTTAAAACAAGAAGGTTTGGCTAACTTGCTGTAGGGCTGCTCTGTGATGGTACCTGTATAGTTTTATTCCTTATACTATGCCTGACCTCATGAGCCCTGCTGGACCTGAACTGCCTTCTTTCTGAGCCAGTTGAGTTATGTATAACCTAGTTAACTGAGACCTTATAGTGTTTGCCTGCAGTGTGGTTGTGTGGTTTTACTTGTATGACTGTTCTGGCATGTTAGGAAATTTTGTGTCAGGCAGCGACAGCCAGAGCAAACAGCAAATGCACTTAGCCAGATAAATACAATAAAAAGTGCAAAGATATCTGCCCAGCTCAGTTAGACTTTAATGAAAGTTGTATCTGCTTCAACTTATTATGGATGTAATCTTCTACATAGTGTCCAAATGTTTTAGTGATTATTGTGGATATTTACAGTAAAATAAATAGAGGGGCGCAATCAAAATCAGTCCCCTCTTGCATAAATTACTTCCTTTATATAACTTAAGTTTATTTTCTTTATTACTGAATAGAGCAACTGATGCCATCATTTTCTGAAAGGGATTTTTGTACATAAGGCTTAGAAGCATCATGTGCATCTTCAGGAGCTGAAGGAAGGCAATTTGGTCTGTGCCTTTATTGCTGAGTCTTCTCTCAACCCCATTAGCAAGTTTGTTTTTCCATACCTTTATCTTAAGAGTAGTTAGCATTGTGGTCCCTTCTATTTATCTTTTGTTTGCATATTGTGAGGTGACAGTAATCAAAGCTACTTGCTAAGGAGCAATGCAGCCTTCCTCCCACTATAGAAACAGTACTTAAAACCTTGCTACATTGATTGCTAATACTAGAGAAAGTCCTGAATAAAGCACAGTGTGATGTGTTCTCAGATCAGCTAAGACATAAAGTCTGAAAGGCATCTTTTGTTCAGGAGTTTGCAGGAGGAGAAATAATTGAATGGTTAATGATGGGTGGATATATTCTTATGAGCTTCATATAATGATACTTACAATAAATGTGAATGCCAGAAGGGTAAGGTAAACCTTTTTCAGAAGTTCTTGGTAATTGAGGAACACTAATTTTTTATTTTCTCAATCTCCATGAAGGAAATCGGGATCACTGTTCTGTGACCCCTGTAACAGACACTGCTGCAACTTACGGCTGAGTTTGTCAGACTGCATATGTAGCCTAGAGGTGAACCTCCATTTCCAACCCCTTAATAGTTGTGGACAGAGAAATCCACAAGATGTTCTCATGGTGCTCTTGAAGGCTGTATTCCAGGCTGGCATACCCCACCTCCACTGAGGAGATAGACCTACACTACCTTCAGCTACTATGTCAGCAGACTGCGTTTGACTTGGCAGTCTGACGGCTTTTTCAGACAGAGCAGTGTGATGTAGTCTGACTGCAACAGTCTACTTGAAACATGCCAGCTTCCTAATTTCAAAACAGTTAAAATCCAGGGCATATAATGGTTTGTGTTGTGTCTTGGGGAGTTGTTTTGGTTTTTGTTAATGATGCTTGTATAAATTTCATTTTAACAGTGTCTAACTCACTGCTAATCAAATAAGCCTTTAGCACTGCTTGAGCAATTTGAAAGACAAATAGCTGTCAGCAGAAAGATTTTTGAAGAGCAGTAAGTTGTCAAGCGGTGTGTTAAGTAACACTGTTTCATTTGCTTCTAACAGGAACCATCAAAAGACATTGGGAATATTTCTGTCAGCACAGTAGGACAATGAAAATCTTTGAAAATAAAGAACCTGACCAAAGCAATACAGAAAACAATGCAAAATTTGATTTTACTGTCATGTCCTACAATATTCTCTCACAGAATTTGTTAGAAGATAACTCCCACCTGTACAAACACTGCAGGCAATGCTTGTTAATCTGGACATACAGATTTCCCAACATCCTACAAGAAATCAAACAGCTGGATGCAGATGTGAGTAGAAAATAAGCATATGAATATTCCTTAAGAACTGATATTTTTTAAGAAAGGTAGGTTGTCTTGTGAATCCAACTTAACTTTTAGTTCTGTCATGCTTAACAGTAGTTTTTGATGTAGGCTTATGTAATTACTGTATTCTGTGTGATGTGAATTTACAGCAAAGCCAAACTCTGCACTAGGTGTCACACATAGTTGTCTTTTTTTTTTCTGCAGAACCTTCTGGAATGGTCTTTTTGACATGACTTTGCTTATACACTGCTGTCTTAGAACCCTTCAGGAACTCTGTCCTTTGCCAGAGTTCCTGCATGTTTGGAAACCTTTATGTTAACTGCAGTGTGTGGGAGATGGCTCCAAGCTGCTCAGAACTCTCTTAATTGATCATTTAGAGGTTGATTTTTGATCCAGATTGTCATAATATGGAAACTTGTCCACACTGTAGTTAAGGAAAGTGTGTCCTTAGTCTTGTCATCCCACTGCTCTGCAATTTAGCTCTCTTAAATTGCTAAGGCTGTGTTAACAGGTCACTGTTATTGAATTCACATCTGAAAATCTATGTCTGTCTGAGAAAGGGTGGGAGGACTTAGGGGTCTCTCCATAATCTTCAGGAGCATTTTCATAGGAAAGTGAATCCTTTCATGGGATTATGGAGGCAAGAAGCCACTGAATTTTTTTTTTCTTTTGTGCCTATACAAATGGGCCAATAGAAAGATAATTAATATTTGATGTGTGTACTGTGCTGACTTTTTAATTGCAAATTTTTGCCTTAGGTACTTTGTTTACAAGAAGTCCAAGAAGACCACTATAGAACAGAGATCAAGTCATGTTTGGAATCTCTGGGTATGACAAAACTCAACTTATCAATACACTGTCTTCTCTCCCAACTCTAGTACTAATTTACTCAAAGACTGTCTTACAGATTTGAGCCTCCCTCCATCACATGCAACAATGTTGTGTTTCTTATTTTATCAATTCATCAAGTGCTCTCTTGAAACTTCTTAGTATTTTCTACCAGTGTTCCTGCTTTCCTAGAGTATTTTTTTTTTGCCCTGGAATCTTTCAAATATCAGGACTAATTTTATCCATTGTTAGCTTGTATTCATTGGCTCTTGCTAGTACTATGTTATCGCTCTTTTGTGTGCTCTTATGGTAAGGAACATGCTGCTTAGGGGTGTGATTCCATGGTGGTTTGAACAAATACTGTCACTTCATGAAAGCTTGTCTCTTGCTGCTAAGTGAATAATTACAATATTTTCTGTTTGAGACTTTTGTTCTATGAGTGGTTTTAGACAGTGAATTATGACTTATAGTGATGATTGCTTTTGATTGGTGTGTTTCACTGATATTATTCCTAAACCATTGTGGTAACATCCAGAAAAAACCTCAGTACTCAAGTTCACTTTTATGGGACTTGGGTTTTTTTGTTACTTTGATTCAGGACCAAAAATCTCTGTTCTATATATACTTTTCTGTATAAACTTGACGTAATCTTTGGTACTTCTGATTGTTGATTGCCATGTGAGAAGAGTAGAATCATAGAATTGTAGAATGGTTTGGGTTGGAAGGGACCTTAAAGATCATCTAGTTCCAACCCTCTTGCCAAAGGCAGGGACACCCCACTAGACCAGGTTGTTCAATGCCTCATCGATCCTGGCCTTAAACACGTTCAGGGAGGGGACATCCATAACCCCTCTGGGCAACCTGTTCCAGTGTCTCACCACCCTCACTGTAAGGAATTTCTTTTTTATATCCAGCCTGAATCTCCCCTCTTCCAATTTGCATCCATTACTCCTAGTCCTGCCACCACATATCCTATTAAAAAATAACATGAGGGCTTTTTTTCTAATTTACAAAAAAACCCACACATAAAATTTCTTAAAATTGTTGTTTCTTCCTTTCTTGCAGGATATCACTGTGAGTATAAAATGAGGACAGGGAGAAAACCTGATGGCTGTGCTATTTGCTTCAAAACTTCCAAATTTAGCTTGATCTCATCAAACCCCGTGGAATTTTTTCGCCGTGATATTCCACTCTTGGACAGAGACAACGTTGGACTGGTGTTGCTCCTGCAGCCTAAATTTCACTGTAAAACTAATACTGCCATTTGTATAGCAAATACGCACCTGCTGTATAACCCAAGGCGTGGGGACATCAAACTGACCCAACTTGCCATGCTCCTGGCAGAGATTGCAAGTGTTGCTGCTCAGAAGAACGGCACCTTCTGTCCCATTATCATCTGTGGTGACTTCAATTCTGTTCCTGGTTCTCCACTGTACAAATTTATAAAGGAAGGAAAGTTAAATTATGAAGGGCTTGCTATAGGGAAGGTAGGTTACACTTTTCACTTCTCTCACCCCCC
>VZTY01009367.1:300759-339767 GCA_013400935.1 Turnix velox | reverse complement strand
CTTTTGCCTTCCCGCCCCCCCCCCCCCCGAAAAAACAATCAGGATTAATGCTGATTAAAGAGAAATACTTGAGTGTGGTAGCATGCTATAGCTGGGTCTTTATTATTTCTATTCCAGCACAAATCGTAGTCCACCTTGCACAGTCTGCAAAGCAAATTTACTGTGGAGTTTTAAAAATAGGATTGGATATATTAGCAGTGCCTTACAGAACATAGTGTCTGCTTCTAGCATTCTGAAATTAAAAATTTTCAAACAAATTAATTGCTCTTGGAAGGTAGTTGTCTCCAGGATGATTGTATCACTAGGGTTAAGTGTCCCAGTCTTCAGGCATGATCAAATAACTACATAATCAAATACCTACTGTGTACTGTACGGAAAGATGACTCTTAGTTTAGATAAATATTGAATTATAGTGTCTAGAATAATTGTAAAAGCAAAAATGCGCTTGGATGCTGAATGTAGAGTGTTTTAGATTGGATTTTTTTTTCTTAATAAGCTTATTATGTAGCTGTCAGATATGTTAAATGCTATTTAACAGAAAGTAGCTGGAGTACCTACAATGAGAAAACCAGAAGTAATAGCCCCACTGGTGTTCATTGCTGGTGGGTAGTTGTATCAGGCCCTTCTTTGACTTGACTTGCTCCAGTAGGAAAAGCATCATGAAGATAAAATTAAGAGCCTGACAGGAGTCATATATACTCAGTCCTGATATGTTGCTGAAAGTGTTCTTGGTAATCTCTCAGCTTAGTGTCACAAGAACAGTCTTGAAAAACTGGGTATCTGAAAAAACTTGACATGAGTAAACGAAGAGGGTGTGCCTAAGGGATGTTATTTTTTTACAAGGTTTGACAAGCTATTATAAAAGATGTATTCTAGGCAGCTAGGGTGGGTTGCCTTTTTTTTTTCTCCCTTAAGCTCTGTAAAAAAGATATGTTAATTTCATTTTTTTTAATCGTTTGGGTTTTTTTCTGAATAAAAGCTCATGTTGTCTTCCTTAGGTCTCTGGGCAAGAACAGTTTCCAAGGGGACAAAGAATCTTGTCTATTCCAATTTGGCCAAAAAAATTGGGTATTTCACAAAACTGTGTATATGAACTAAAACAGCAGCAGAAGGAAGAAAATGCAGGTTAGTTTCCAGGTTGGTGAATTTTGTGATCCCTTGAAAATACCATTCAGCTGACACTGAAAAGCAGATGATCTTTACTGGTGGAGGGGAAAAAAACCACAGTCTTGAGCTTACAAAACACATCCCTGTTGGACTTAGAAGATGAAGTTATTTGTTCATATAAACACTTGCAAATTTCAGCCCTTAGAGGAGAATAGAAATTGCCTTTCAGGAACTGGTGTGTAATATTTAAGCTGCTGGGTTTGTATCATGAAAGCCTGCTGTGCTGTGACTGGGAAAAGAAATAAGAGGAATGCAGCACATATATGTAGCAGGAACCTCCATTGTGCTACAGATATTATAGTGCAAGCACGCTATAGAACAATTGGGAAGAGAAAGGGATTTCTTGAGGAATATTATTGCATCTTTCATCCTCTATTATTTCTTTGTCAGAAAAAAATTATTTTTAATGAATGAGACAGAATTTAAAAGAGTCTTTGGAGGGGGAAATAGAAATATTTCCCTACAGTCCAGATTTGTGAACTGTCTTGCCTCCTGCAAGAAAAAAACAGTGTACTTAAAGATAATGCTTTATGTGGATCTTCTTTTCTGTAGCTGATCTCACCTACATCCTATTTTTAAACGTAGATTGAACACATTTTTGTTTTGCAGGCGAAAAATTGGAACCAGCAAAACAAGACATCACTCAGGAGGTTGTAATAGCATCTGAAAAGTAGGTGTCTGGGGGGAAACAACAGAAAGCCCTTGGCTAGTTCCTAGTTTTGGGGATCTGTTCTGATTTTAGGCAAAGCTTATATCTGATTCCAGACATGGGTGCAATATGCTCACCCAACCCAGCTTGCCTATCTGATAAAAAAGTCATCTTCCTTTTAAAGGTGCAAAGGTTTAAAGGCAGCAAAAGAGTAGAACTGGAAATAATGAAGTGTGTGTTCCTGCTTGTGTAACTAAAGCCACCACTAGAGTGCTGAGAAGGAAAATGTAACTGCTTATTGAGAAAAATAATATATCTGCATTTACCAAACTAGTAAAGGGATATTAAAATAGAGAAGGAGGAAATTGCCTGGACTGTGTGTGGTGTCAGGCTCCAAGTCATGGAATTTAATTACTTTAGGTTAGAAGGGACTGCACAGTTACTCAGCCTTCTTTAAGGCAGATGATGTGCTGATGTCATCTTTTTTAATGACTTGCTTTTTAGCCCTGACACATTGTAGCTCAGGTTTAACATGCAGCTGTGCAAGGTGAGGCAGGAACAGCTGAGTGATGCATCATTTGCAGAGCTGTTGGGTAGCAAATAGCAGGGAGGGAGAGAGAAGTTCTTTTGCTCAAAGATGTGGGTTTGAGTTTGCTTTTAAAATGGGGGGGAGAGGGGGGAACCAGGTGGGACAAGATGGGCTGGACTGAGGAGGAACAGAGTGCCAGATGATGAGGGGAGCCTGAGCACAGCAAAGAAGATTAGGCTTAGCCAAACTTGATGTCTTTGATAGGTTTATGTGTTTTGGGGTTTTTTCCCTCTCCTAAACTACTAAAAGTTTTAATTTCTCTGTATGCTGAAGGACCTGGTTAGATAAGTTCATAGTTTGTTGCCTTCATATAAGCTGCTGTCATCGACACGTCTGTGTCAGGGAGAGATTACTGGAAGAAAATGTGAAATATTACTAAGTGTGGATGCAAGTTACATATGTTCAAAGGAATCTGCCTTTTACTGGAAAAGCTGCCTGCATTTTGCCTTCTGCAGTTTAGGGCATTATCACAGAAGGCTATGGGTTTGATTGCATAACAGAAATTTTAATTTGCCTATCCAGCTGATTGATTTTGCTTGTCATCAGGAACCATTTGGTGTTTCTTCTTAGTTTTTCTAGGAAAGACAGAAAAATCAGATTCTTTTCTCTGATTCCTCTTTAGGTTGTCTTCCAAATTGCAGCATCGTTTCAAATTGTCTTCAGTGTATTCACATTACTTCCCTGAAACTGGGATACCAGAAGTCACAACTTGTCATTCCCGATGTGCTGTCACTGTTGACTACATTTTCTACTCCGCAGCAAAAGATGATGCAACTGCCCAGCCAGGTAAAGAAACAAACTTGCAGTGTTTCTCACACATGAAACACTGGAACAGGTTGCCCAGAGAGGTTGTGGATGCCCCCCTCTCTGAAGGTGTTCAAGACCAGGCTGGATAAGTCACTGAGCAGCCTGATCTAGTGGGAGGTGTCCCTGCCTATGGCAGGGGGGTTGGAACTCGATGATCTTTAAGGTCCCTTCCAACCCAAACTATTCTATGATTCTATGATTCAGATGCTGTTCCTAAGGGAAGTGCAGTGATGATTTAATCTGTATGTGTGACCCAATCTAGGTGTTCCTCTAGGGGCATAGATTGGATCAGATGATCTCTCAAGTTCCCTTCCAATCCCTGACATTCTGTGAGTAAGTGCCACAGATGTTTGGTAGTGCTTCTAAGTATCAGTCTGAGAAATATGGTTGGCATTGACTCAAAGTTGGATCTGTAGTGCCGCACAGAACAAACAAACTTTCTCTTAACTGAATGTTCCTGTAGTCTCCATCTCAGCACAGAGACAGACATGGAAGTTACAAAACAGCAGCAGTGTCAGTAGCAGCTGAAACATGGTCCTATCAGTAATTGATGCAGGCCCGGAGAGTCTAGACCTACACAAAGTGGTATTTGCAGTTATCTCATCAGCACAATGATGAACGGCAATTTATGATTGCAACTGATAAATGAACTGTCTCTTAGAAAGTTACTTTTCATCTGCTTCTGATGTAAATGTCTGTCTAGTAGATGACCCCTGTTGCCTTTGCTCCTGGAGCAGTCGCTTGCACATGCCCAGTTGTCACTGCCTTGCTTGCAATTGCAGTTAAAACTCCACCAGATGGCGCAAGAAGGACGCGGTACCTTCTGCCAGTGTATTTGAGGATGGGTACCACAGTGCTGCCTTTTAGGGCTTTTGTGCTCTTAACGTGGATAAGAGCTTTCCTTGTCATCATTACTTGTGTAGTATATGCAGGGGCGTTGGAACTCGATGATCTTTAAGGTCCCTTCCAACCCGAACTATTTTGTGATTCTATGATTCTATGACAGCGTCGAGGTCACTGCACAGTGCAGTTCTGCCCACTACGGGGCTCTACAGAACTTGAAACAAAGACCTGGATTCTGCTCCTCTTCCTGCAAGCAGTTTATACAAATGAACATTGTTTTTCAGTATGTAAAAGTAAAATGCCACCTTCATCTTTTTGTGCCTTAAGGCTGGATTGCTAAAACTCATGAAGTCAATTAATGAGTTGACTCACTATATTGTGACCTCATTAATGTCTAGAAGTATGTAAAGGGTGAGTGTCAGAGGGATGGAGCCAGGCTTTTCTCAGTGACCTCCAATGATGGGAGAAGGGGAAATGGGTGTAAGCTGCAACACAGGAGGTTCCACAGAAATATAAGAAAAACTTTTTCATAGTGAGGGTGAGAGAACACTGGAACAGGCTGCCCAGAGGTTGTGGAGTCTCCTTCTCTGGAGACATTCAAACCCTGTCTGGATGCATTCCTGTGTGACCTGAGCTAGGTGTTCCTGCTCTGGCAGGGGGATGACTGGATGGTGGCTTGAGGTCCCTTTCAATCCCTGATATTCTGTGATTCATCACAGAGAACCCAATTTCTGGCTGAATGACCATGACAGCAGGAAACCACATCATCAGTACTAGACAGATCCTCCTGTTCTTAATACTTATGTCTGAACTACCTTAAATGTGATTAAACTTCTTTCCCTCCTTTTAATTTTATTCCTCCCCATTTATAGGGGATTGTTGGATAGTTTGCATGCTGTAGTCTGTACCAGGCTTAGCTAAGTATTTGGTTTAGTGTTCAGGATTAGCTGTGAAAGAGTCATGTAGGAGTTGGTTCTGCTGGTTCCAGCATGCTCTGAGCTGCCTTTAATCACTGTGAGCAGACTGAGCTCTCCTTTGTAGATGGGAGGTGTTGTGCCAAAAGAGAAGTTTTCTGAGAAGTTGGGTGAAGCTGTGCTCTGGAACTGAAAAAAAGGCATCTTTGCACTAAAAAACCCATCACCTGCTGGGTTGTTAGAAGATGGGGAAACTGCCAAAGGAATGAAGCTGTTGGACTATCTGAGGAGTTCAGCAGTTGCTGGGTGATCTTCTGAAGTGTGCATAGTTACTTGGGTTAGAAAAACCTTGTACTATTTGGTAATGGTTTTCTGCTTTTTTGTTTTGTTTTTTCTAAAGAGGATACAAATATTTAAAATATCATGTAATAAATAAAGTCTAATAACAGCATGGCTATGACTCATCTTCATAGGAGCAAGGTGTGCATGATGGAAGATACTTCTGTCTATGGCTTTTCTCTCCTTTTTGTAATTATAGAAATAAGCAGGAGGAAATAACAGAGGTAGATCCTTTTCTCATGATGAACAGTTGGGAAGGGAAATGCTGGAGGGGTTTCATCCTTGTGAGCAAAAGATCCTGTATGACTTGCCTGCAGAAGAGCTGTGTACTTGAGGATGCAGAGAAGAAAGCAGTAACCCTCAAAGGATTCTTAATTTTGCAAGTGCCCTTGCTGGTCAGCAGCGTGGCTGTGCTTGAGTACAGGACTGCACTGTGTGAGGGGATTTTTTTTTTCAGGAGAATTGAGCAAACAAATCCCTTGCCCTTTCAGCTTGAGTTTATCCCTCTGCAAAATGGAGGGTCAGTATTTTTCTTAGTAGTGTGAGTTCTAAGAACTTCTGTGATAGTTTACTGGTAAATATGAAGTGTTGGTGGATTTGCATGGAGCAATAGCAATTTCACATCATGTTTTTCTCTCATGCTGCTTTCTGTGTGTATACAATCAATGTTTCCACACATTTTTAGAATTTTTTTTTTTTACATTTAACCAGGAAATGAAGATTCTTTCCATGGAGGCTTGAAACTTCTTGGGAGGCTGGGGCTTCTAACAGAGAAAGATCTTTGGACTGTTAATGGTCTTCCCAATGAAAATAATTCTTCTGACCACCTGCCATTGCTAGCACGGTTCAGGCTTATTGAACAGTAACAGCCAAAGGATGTTTTGTATAGGTAAAGTTACCTCCACCACCTCTCTTCATATGGTTGCTTTTATTTTTTTTTTTTTAAAGGTTAAGCCAAGCACTGCTGGTCCGGTTTAAGGAAGTCTGCATGCTGATCTGTTAGCATTGTGTAAAGTAGCCTTTTTAGAAGGACCTTTTTTTAATTAAAAAAGTTTACTTTACAAAGGCAAAAATATTTTATGTTAGCTTCCTCTTTGATAATGGAAAACATCTGTGCCAATCTCAAAATGGCATTATTTTTTGTGGAGTTGCTGTAAATGTTTTTTATTGTAAATCTAAGTAAAACAGATTATTCTCTGAGAAGTGTGTGGTTCTGAAGACAAAGAGTGAGCTGGTGTAGCTGTCCCACTTCACAAGATGCTCTTTTAGGAACTTCTATCTAAATATTTCTGCAGTGGAATTTCCTCAGTTGTCCACAGAGGCTGCAAGACTGGATTTCTAAAGGAAGACAACTTTGCAGTCTTGATTTTTAAAACTACACTTCTACAAATTACTCCAAGCCATTAGAAAAAAAAAAAAAAAGGCTACAATGATATTTTATTGAAGTTTTGTAATGTGCATAAACTTACAAGTGATTTTAAAAAGCCATGCATGTTTTCTACACTATTTGACCACTTTGCAAAGTTAGAACAGTCACTAAAACCACACTTAAGACCAGTGCCATCATAAGCAAGTGTCAAGAGAATACTTCAGCTGAACTTCAAAACAACAGGCAAACATAATTTGTCACAAACCTCTAACAGGATTAAAATATTTCAGTACAGGCTAGAGGTTAAGAGAAAATAACTCAATGGACAATGGTAAAAGCTATGTACCACTCACCATTACTTGATCAGAAGTAAACATAGTTTTATAAAAAAAAAACTTGCAATGTATGCAAGAAACTTGTGCCATAGAATACAGCTGAGGAAAGTAGGTTTTTTTCACATTATTTTACCCATGAAAATTCTAAGGAATACATTAAAAAATTTTATTTAGGTTACAGGAAGTGGAGCAGCACAAAGTTTAAAACAAACTCTGCAGCTGATGTCGAATTACACAAGAATTTCTACCAAACAGCATTTTTCCCTCTTCAGTTCCTATTGTGAACACAAGAGAGGAAAAGTTTACAGAAAGAGAGGTGGGAAAGGCCTCCTTGTAACTGATATGGTAATCTTGTATAAAGTAGTGTAACACATGTGAAAAGTCTTCTTTCTAGACCTTCTGAAATCTAACAAGTAGAAAGTTCTTCACTGCTTGTAGAAAGTTGCTGGGTTTCGGTGTTGTCCTCCAAGGTGAGATGCATTGGCTTTTTTGAGCACTGAGGTCTGTGTACAAGCAATCAGCTCTTCCTGGCTGATAGATACGTTCCAGGAGCATTTATCATGCCATTTGAGGAAGTGTTAGCATTGCTGTGTTACAGTGCCCTGTCTCCGTGGGGACCCCAAAAAAGTAATTACCCAGGAGGAAAGGTACAACGAGGCCCATGGCAGTATCATTTATAAGCACAGCACAAAGGGTAGAGGCTGGAATTGTACAAGAATCCAGTTTCTATTTAGGCACCTAATGAAATATTTTCAGGAATGCAGCACTTGAATGCTTTCAGAGAACTTCACTAACACAAAGGGTGGACCCCAATGAAAGTCTTACTGCAGAACACTGCTGTCTATCACAGGTCCTTAGCTAAAGTCTTATAACAAAAGGACTGAGCAGGGAGGAAGCAGACAGGATTGACAGAGGATTTAATTTATTGCTGATGTTCAAATGCAAGCTTCCTTAGGTCCAACCCAAGCTGTCCTTACAGCAACATCTAGGAAGAACTCCCACCAGCAGCATGGTGGAAGGCTAGCTTCAACCTGTGATGTCTTATCTTAATATAAGATGTCAAGGCATCACCATCTGAGCCTGCTCAGCCTTGCCAAGACACGGTTCAAAGCCAGACACAAAGGCTGAAAGAAAAGCAAGGAGATTTTGGGGGAGGAGTGGCAGGGCTGACGTTTTTTTTTCCCATTATCCCAGGAACATGTGGGAGAAATGAACTGAGCAGTAGGTGAACTGCTTGTCTCCACAAAACAGCAGTCTCCACAGGTTGTGCTTCAGCAGCATAGTCTAGAAAGGCTAAAAGCTTGTGAGAAAGTATAACAACATTATGAAAGTTTAAAAACTTGGCTTTCATCAATTATCATTTAGAAAAACCACCCCAAAACCTCACACCCTGCCTTAACGAGATGTCAGTGTTTTAAGAATACACTTGCATATTACTATGACTTAACATCTTTCAGCGACGTGCACAAAAAAAGTCATATATGTGGCAGCAAAACATCCAATGCTGTTTTAAATCTACCAGAAATGCTGGGAAACAGTACAAATCAGTTCCAATACTGACAGTTTTGCATATCTATTAAGTTTAATGAGGTAATGTTGATACTTTAAAAGTTTCATGCCACTTCTGCACTGCTTTTGCTTTTATTGCTGAGTTAAATACTGACACCAAATAAGATTTTTTTTTTTTAGCTGCACTGCACCCCAGCACATCTTAAACACTAAGAACATGATTTCTTAGCTATACCAATGCTACTACCCAGTATAATTTTAGGTTCTCTTCACTGATGCCTTTTCTATGAATTGAACTAAAATAAATACTGCCAGCAAGAAGTTCCTCCCTTCTATTTTCCAGGTAAAAGTTTTACAGTAAGAGTCCACAAGTTTATTAACAGTCCCATTCCTTTTTCCTTCCAATGGAGCGCAGGTGAAGTGCAGCGGGAAGCACCAGGGAAGCCCTCTGTCCATGTATGGCTTGGTTAGATGCGGAGCTGGTAGCCCACCTCGTTGAGCATAGCCAGGTCTCCTTTCTTGTCCACCACTGCAGGCCTGCAAGCAAAGGAGAGAAGAGGATGCTACACACCAGCAATCCCACACGGCTGTGCAGGAGCCAAGAGAGCAGCTGTCAAGTGGGGAAAGGGTTTACTTCAACATAGGTCTGCCTCTAATTCTCTCCTGGCAGGCCACAAGACTGCTGAATTTTGCCACATGAGCTAGTGTGACTGAGCTCATCTAGGTTACCTCTGAAGCCCAGTACCACTGAAAAAGAAGTCATCCCACTGCAGAATCAGTCTTCTGAGCCTGGCAGCATGCCTCTCCCTAAGTGAGGAGGGCCACGAAGATGATCAAAGGGCTGGAGCAGCTGCCTTATAAAGACAGGCTGAAGGAGCTGGGGTTATTCAGCTTGGTGAAGAGAAGGTTCAGGGAGGAATCTCATAGTAACTTATCAATACCTGAAGGGGGCCTGCAGAAAGGCAGGGGTAGGACTTTTTAATAGGATATGTGATGGGAGGACTAGAACTAATGGATATAAATTGGAAGGGGGTAGATTCAGGCTAGATACAAGAAAGAAATTCTTTACGGTGAGGGTAGTGAAACACTGGAACAGGTTGCCCATAGAGGTTGTGGATGCCCCCTCTCTGGAGGTGTTTAAGGCCAGGCTGGACAAGGCACTGAGCAGCCTGATCTAGTGGGAAGTGTCCCTGCCTATGGCAGATGGGTTGGAACTCAATGATCTTTAAAGTCCCTTCCAACCGAAACTATTCTATGATCTATCTCAGAGCAGGACGCCAGGTTGGAGAGTAACCAGGCAAGGTCTTTCCCAAAGCCACTGCATGTTGTCTCTCCGAACTTGTGCAAAGTCCACACAGAACATACAAGATGAACAAACTTCAGTCTCCAGGCACCTTACATTCTGGTACAGCCCAAGCATTCACTTGAGTCATTACATACACATATGCTGCTGGTCATTTAAATATATCCCCTGCTCCACTACTGAACCTAATGAAACCTTCAGATTGAGCAATCTACCCCTACTTAGCAAGCAGTGAAGCTCCTGCAACAAACGTGTTGAACCAAAACAATCCTAGTCATTTATCACCTACCTAAGTCTATAATCTGAGAGCTTTTTCCAGACTCTTAGCTATTTTCACACAAAGCCATAGGTAGGATTTTCTAAAGAGATGTATTGGTTAAAATACACATTTCTCAATGTAGACTCCACCACAGAGACACAGATAAAGCCTGAGCAAGCACAAGCTAGCAACAGCTTGAATGCTTTCCTTCCATTCCTCAGACCCAGTTTCCAGCTCTGGCACCACTCCATCACCACAGCCCAAAGAGGTGGGGACCCACAGCTTACATACACACACAGCAGAGCCTTGGGAACCTTGTTTAGTGCTTTGATTCAGTAAGTGATTTTTTTTTTCTTTTATATTAAGTTCAGAGCTGCTAATAACAGACCTCAGCTGAGAATTTGTACAGCATTCAAGAGCTGGGAACATTGCTCTGGACAACTAAATCTTTTCTGCCTAGTCACACACTTTTTTTGCCACTTACCCAAGCACCTCTATTAATAACCACATCATCCTCTTTGAAGTACAACCCCACACCCTGCCTTGTGTTTCTCTCACTTTTGCAAGTACTTCAGTAGTCTCTTGTCACTTGCAGAAAGGGGTCACAGCTGAAGAAAACATTGTAAGTCACTTTGCTTTTTTCTGCTTTATTCCTTCAGACCAGGTGGGAATCAACAAGACACAAAACAAGTTATAAGGTGCATCCATCAGGCCTTTCACAAGAGTCAGAGATGCAGTGAGAGATGCACTGTGTAAAATATCTGTCCTGTCCTTCCTTTCTTCCTTCCCCCCTCAAATTTAGGGATCCTTTTCCCTTCACTCCCTGTAATTTAAACCAGAATATTTTAATTATAGCACACCTGGATGGTTCTACCTCCTTCTCAGATTATCCAAGAGAGGTGGTTAAGTCACTGCACACCCATGACGACACATTTCCATTCCACAACAATTCTCTAGCATGTAGCTACAGACTGTCCTGCATAAGGTTTCTCTTCGGGATTTGTTGGAGACCCCTATTCACCTCAGTCAGCAAATGACCTGACGTCAAACATCCCCTCTGAAGTGAGGAACCTCCTGCCTGAAATGCCGTGGCAATGAGCAGGTGAAGAAGCTGCTGGGTGCACAGTAGTCATCACTTGTCTGCATTGGATCTGACAGATTTTGTACATCCTAGTATAATATAATCCCAGCATGCATGTGTTAAACCTCAACGTGAAATTGAAAGGAAATAAATCTGCTCAACTGACATTTAGGAACAGAGATTGGTTCAGGCTGCTGCACTATGCTCCATTCCAAACTTGTATGGATCAACCCTCCCCAACCTCTCCAGCCCCAAGCACTTTTGTTGAGGGTACAGCACTGTTTCACCTGTTCCAGCAGAGTGGCTTACAATTCACTGCACCCTCCTGTTTTGAGACTTGATAGGATGGACAAAGTGGACAGAGTAGAGTCTCAGACTTAGCAGACACGCTGACACCACCCTACAGCCTTTTTATTCTTGCTGTCTGTTGGCCACCTTTAGCAAGATCACAGCAGCTGCAGGCTAAGGGTATATGGACTGTTAGACAGCTCAGTTAATGAGGTGCAATGTGACTGCACACCAGTCAGTTAACAAGCTGCAATGTGACTACACACCAGTATTCTAGACAGGCACATACTGCTTATGACATTGCCACCCATATCCTGCAACACACTCCTTTCAACTTACAACTGAATCTCCAGGCCAAAATGGTATTGTAGGCTTGCTACTGGCCACCACCAGCATTAAGCAGTAAAGAACCAGGATGAGAACTTAAAAGGGTTGAGGCTGTCATAATAAAATAAAAAAAAATTTAAAATCTACTTTTATCCTCAAGCACCACTCCAGCCTTTGTCCTTCTAAAACAATTCAACAAAGACATCCCGTTTCGTGTATTTTTCACTGGGAGATATCTCCCAGCAGGCCCATATAATTTTATTGTTGACAAAAACCAAGCTGTAATAACAGCTTGTCAACAGCAGGTGAAGCCTCTCAAAGGAATGTGTTATTCAGCCTCTGCCAGCTCCAGCTAGAGCACAGCATTGCTCTCCTCCTCCCCTGCAAGCTCAAAAAACTGTAATTACAGTGTGCAGGAGATCCACAAAGAAACAAAACGTGGCACTGATAAATCACAGCCATCCTGAGCTAGGATTTCAGCCCAAAGCCCGAAACTCTTTTCTCTCCTGTGTTTAACACAAAAGCCTCTTCCTGTAACTCAGTCCTCAGTGATTAATCAATACGCAGAAGAAAATACCCAATTTCCTCTCTGATATTTCTTGCCCTGCACTGTGTACGCTGCTATGAGTCATGCAGATCATCCCTCATGAAGGGATGCCATTTCCCTGGAGATCTCCCATTGCAAAAAGCAGCAGATCTTGACTTTCCAAACACAAGGGTTTTACCACCAGAAGGGAACTCCCACAATGCACTCCTCTGCCACATCACTCCCACCAGGCCAAAAGGTATTGTTGACATTCAAGCCACCAGTGCCACTGCACAGAGGCATCATTTTAACAGCAGGAACCCAGTTCTTCCCCCAGCATCACTTTTCTAACAGAAAGTAGCCTCTTTGCTCTACTCAAGAAGGTCCCTGGACCTACTGAAAGCTCTTTTAGTCCTTATTTCCACATGCACTGGCCAGGTGTTGTGGTTCAGACCTGTAAGGAGCCTGTGCTGGACTTGCAGGGCTGTCACACTGCCACAAAACGAGAGTTCCCACTTTCTCTGAGATACTTGAACGCCTTCAGTCAAAGCAGAGATGAAGGTCTTGTGTGCAGAGTTTGCTCTCAGTCTCCTGCTGCACCCATCATGCTGTAGCTGGGTCCCTAAATCTTGTATTGTGGTGACCCAGTTTTTATTTTAGAATGACATACAATCAGCTCTAGAGTGACACAGAAGAACTACACAGCGGCTAAGAGGTGCTGAAGCTGCTGAAAAGCCACCAGTACTCCACTTGCCCTTCTGTCCCAGTAAAGAACATGGAAGAACCAGTCACTACAGAGCAGCCATGTGCCCAACAGTTCTCTCACAGGAAGCCAACCCAACCAGCAAGTCTCCAAGACCAGTGAGACACACTCTTCAGGCATGTGAACCAGCCCAGCAACTGCAGAAGCACTATCAAAAGCTCAGAGGTTAAACTATTCCTCACAGCTAATCTAGAAGTTGAAAAAGCCTGGAATAGCCAAGCCCATTACAACTATAGTTATCCAAGTGCTAAACAAAGAGTTCTTGTTCATGAAGGCTGTAGTACAGCATTGTGGACTGAGTGTGAATTCCCATGTAAAAATAAAAGCCTGCTGTGAAATCATCTGCTGCTAAAGTATCTTGAAGTTATCTTTAGAAGGTTGGTCTAATGTCTTTGTTAGCTGCTTTAAAATAAATAAGCGCTGAGACAGTAGTCTGGGACCCTATTTAAAAGGCTATGATCATAAATATGTGACTAATCTGGGTTACATATAGGTTTTCACAGCAGTCAGCTTTCTGGCATGAAGCAGTACAGCTAGAATTCAACTCTTCCACATCTAAGGCATGGGAGTTCAAATTGCCAGTGGCTGTAAAAGGCCTGTGAGCTGGAAGCTCATCTTTTTCCATGTAGAGTTATTGCCTGGAGGTAGAGTCCATCCTTCCCCACACAGTTAAAGAAAAACTGTAAGCCATGACCTATGGGGAAAGTGGCCTAGGGTATTTTTAAGCCAGTTAAAATCAAAGAACACAACATAACTTATGTCTCTGCTTTGGCAAGAAAACGAAAGCCTTACTTTTTCACTAAGGAATAGTCTCAGCAAAAACTAAACAGCTCCACAAAACCAAACCATGAGACTACATCTGGAGTACTGTGTCCAGTTTTGGGGCCCTTAGTTCAAGAAGGACAGGGAATTGCTTGAAAGAGTCCAGAGCAGTGCCACAAAGATGAAGGGATTGGAGCATCTCCCTTACAAGGAATGGCTGAGGGAGCTGGGTCTCTATCTTGGAGGAGACTGAAGCGTGACCTCATTAATGTCTATAAATATGTGAAGGATGAGTATCAGGAGGATGGAGCCAGGCTCTTCACCGTGATCTCCAATGACAGGACTTGGGGCAATGGGTGTAAACTGAACACAGAAGGTTTCACAGAAATGTAAGAAAATCTTTTTTCACTGTGGGTGACAGAACACTGGCACAGGCTGCCCAGGGTGGGTGTGGAGTCTCCTTCTGTGGAGACATTCAAAACCCATTTGGATGCATTCCTCTGTGACTTTATCTAGGTGTTCCTGATCCAGCAGGGGGATTGGACTAGATGATCTCTTGAGGTCATTTCTAATCCCTCACATTCTGTGATTCATCACAGAGAATCCAATTTCTGGCTGAATGACCAAGGCAGCAGGGAACACCATCATTAATACCAGACAGAGCCTCCCGTTCTTACTCCTTATGTCTAAACTACCTTAAATGTTTAATGTTCTTTCTATCCTGTACAGATCCCCTACATATTAGGCTAAATCCACTTGTCCAGAAAGTGGACATTATAAAGAATGAAAAAAGACAGACCCCACACTTCTTTAGGGTGTTGCATGACGGTGAAAGTGGTATTTAACCAAGCAAAGGTCATTAGGCGCTCCAATGACATCATGAAGAGGGCCCACGGAGCAGCAGCAAGCACAGCAATGCCAGGGTATCAGTAGTACTGGTGGTTTCTGGAGCCTCCTCGGTAACCAAGATATCTGATATCTGATGTTTTCAGCATAAGGGTTGTAAAACAAAATAATATGACATCACTCCCAACTTGTGACCCACATGATGGTGGCAGGAATACTCACGATTTGTCTCTCCTGCATGCCCGTCTCTGAGGGCTGGCTTGCCTTCTGCGAGGGGACAACGACTTACCCCTTGATCTCTCTTTCATTGGAGAATGGCCACTTGAAGGTTTCAGAATCTGCAAAAGATGGGGGAGGGAAGTAAGAGGCATTCAAATGAAGACACCAGTTAACTGAAAATAAAGAATAAAAATAAAAGGGCCTCATACAGTAGCAGAGACTGCACACAAAGAGCCTTCAGTCCCTTGGAGCTTATTCAAACCCTGCCCAAGTTAGGAGAAAACCAAAGCCGTTAGCATGTGATAATTCTTCAGGGGGCCTGCAAAAGTTAGCTGGTGTCATCAATTCAACTCCCAGCTACATACTGAAAAAGAAACCCTTATCCCAACTTTCTTCAGAGGTGACAACAGAAAAAAATAAGAAAAACAAATTTGAGCCTCAGCCGAGGGAAATTCACACAGATTAATTGCTTTCTCCAATTTTCTTTTCTGTAAACGGAGGCAACTGCCTCTCAGGATGGACTCTGTGTGACAGTGGGACTTCCCAGTCTCTTGTCCATTCACACACTTGCCTGCAACCCCAGGGCCCTCTAGCCTCAGAAGTCCATCAGTGTAACACTCACACTCCAGGATGAAGACCTGACCCTTCAACAGGGCTCCTCTGAATTAAGTGGCTCACATTCTGAATTAACTCAAGGGAAGAGTCAGATACAGGGCCTTCAGTTTTCAAGGGTTCAGGGCTAGAAAAAAATGCCTTGAGGCACCTACAAGGATGGACCCAGTGTCACAGCTCAACTCTGAGCTGGTCTCTCTGTCAAAAGCAAGTACTAAGTTCAATAAGTCATCCACACATACAGATTTCTTCAACTAGAGCGTGCTTCAGCTGTTAGCTCTCTAGATGATACTAAAAGTGCCTGAATCAAGAAGATGGGGAGGAAAAAAAGCTTCACTACATCTACAATCAAGCACATGTGCCTAAGGTGACAATATGGTACAAGCTGGTTCTTAAAAATCCTTGACAGGGCAGGAGAACACTGAGGCTATGACACCCCTCACCTCAAGGTCAGGACGAGAAGAGTAGGTGCTTCAGTGAAAAAAGCATGCAGCTGCTACACAGGAGCCATTCCTCAGCAGGGCAGGGGATGGAAACCCAGAATAGCTTGACATGATACCACGTGCCTCTCCGCAAGAGCCAGCCCCATACTTAGAAACACACCTGCTCTGCTCCTGCTGCCAGCAGTAGACTGGAAAGGAACCAAATTCCCTTCCAGCCTGACCTCAATCAGCTCCTTGCCAAAGTCAGCCCAAAAGGTATTGACAGGGACACCCCTCATCCGCAAGGGCAGTCAAAGCCTGGCAGCCTGCCTTGTCTCCCTGTCATTTCCCTCTGGGCTCTTCAGTCCAGCCAGCCAGAAAGGAAGCACCAGTGTCAAAGGGATTTGCTTTCCTCACCCCTACCATGTGATTGAGCAGGAAGTGGTGAGCATCAGGTAGCACAGGGCAAGGCCTCCAGCATGCCCTATAAGGAAAAGCAACCACTGACACTGGTGTCCAATAGCACTCCTTCACTCCTTGCACCTCAGGAGCAAAGAGCAGAGATCCCTATCTGCAACTTATCTGCTCCCATCAGCCCCAGGCACACTTTCTTCCCAGCCACCTTCTTCTGGAGTCAACAAAAAAAAGCAAATTGGGCAGCAGCTTGATGGCCAGGACCAAGTACATCTGAAGTGTTTCTCAGATGGAAGGGGAGATCATTGGCCCAAAAAAATAGCTCTAAAGGCTTGAACACACACCAAACCCTGGGGGAGAACCACCTAGGCACACCCTCAGCCTACGTGACACTGTCTTAATCTCAGGCCGGGTTTGGTCCTCTGACATGGAGCAAGACCAGCCTCTGCAGGATGAGAACAGGGACATCCACCTCCAAGCCCATTGCCCAGGGGCACAGACCTACCTTCATCCTCATATCCCTGGCAAACTTCTCCAGCTCCTTCCTGACTTCTGTGTGCATCATTTTGGATACATTCAGGACCAGCTGTTTCCATTCAATGGGCTGAAAGCTGTGCGGCTCGTGTGGGACATATAATCCTATTTTTACTTTTTTGACTGAATGCAAGTACTTTTTGTAGGAGTCTTCAAATTCAAAGATGAGGTCACTCAGAGTTCGAAAAGTTAGAGGTTTGTCCATCAGATCTGATCGTCTGCTCATGCCCAGTGAGCCATAACGGCCGTTGCAGTAAATCCCAAGCACCACATGATGAAAATAGTTCCCTGAGAAGTGGGTTTTAAAGCTGATGGGGAATCGTTCCACAGAGGGCTGCCCGTTCGTCAAGTATCTGGTGAGGACACTGTCAAGGCAACAACAGCACTGGGAATAGAACATGAACAATTACACCTGTAAGACATATTTAGCAAGGGTTTTTTTTCTGCCAGTGTAAGTGCTTCCTTTTCTCTCTGTGCCCCAGAAGCAGTCAACACTGCCAAAGCCCATTTCACTGACTGGAAGATAAGATGCAATAGTTCAAACAGGTAAAGGAATAATTCTTAAACATGCTCAGGGGAAAGGAAAAAAAATCACAACAGTGTTTGGGTCAGCACACCAGATCCATGCAAACTCCCCCATTTGGTACTAACTCCATGCTGGAGCTTGGAACAACTCAAGTTATTGATATGCACTTTTCTCCATCTTGAAACAGCACCAAGAAAATCTGAATTTATTCCTGTCAGGGTGACAGTCTGCCTTTCCCTCTATAAACTGGCCCTTAGAATAGCCACTCCTTGGACAAGAATGCTTTTGTATGTTACCTTTGACATGCATTTCTGCAACAAAGTAGAGCTCCCAGACAGATATTTAATCAGACAAGCACAGACACACAATCAGGAGCAAACAAGCAAAACACCTTCCCAAAATCCCCGTCTGGCCATTTCAAATCCAGCATATGCAGAGGCTGGGACTAAGCTCTGTAACAGTGTGGTAAGTGATCTCATAGGAGAAAGACATGTAGGTCCCAAGTCATCTCCTCAGGATGCTGCCAGCCTGCGCCAAGGAGAGGAGGGACTGAGATTCCCTCACACAAGTGGGTTTGAGTCAGCATCTATACTGCATGTGACTCCCTGCTGCTAATCCCCATATAGCAGAAGCCTTCCATGACTCCACATGCTGACACCTGGCCTCTGGGACAACAGGTGCCCTTCCCCTCTGCAGTTGAGACCTCCACCCACGACTGGGCAATGGAGGACGGCTGACCAGAAAAGGCTGCAGCAAGGCACTCCATCCCTGGGTATACTCCATCTGCTATAACCCTAGAGTTATCTCTGGGTGCAGAAAGTCAAAGCAGTGCCTCTACAACATACAATGTCATAGAACCATAGAATAGTTCTGGTTGGAAGGGACCTTAAAGATCGAGTTCCAACCCCCCTGCCATAGCCAGGGACCCCTCCCACTAGATCAGGCTGGTCAGTGCCTTGTCCAGCCTGGTCTTGAACACCTCCAGAGAGGGGGCATCCACAACCTCTCTGGGTAACCTGTTCCAGTGTTTCACCACCCTCACTGTAAAGAATTTCTTTCTTATGTCGAGTCTAAATCTCCCCCCTTCCAATTTACATCCATTATTTCTAGTCCTCCCATCACATCTTATTAAAAAGTCCTACCCCTGCCTTTCTGTAGGCACTCCTTCAGGTATTGATAAGTTACTATGAGGTTCCTCGTGAGCCTTCTCTTCACCAAGCTGAATAACCCCAACTCATTCAGCCTGTTTTCATAAGGCAGTCACTCCAGCCCTTTGATCATCTTTATGGCCCTCCCCTGGACCTGCTCCAATAGCTCTATGTCCTTCTTATGTTGAGGACTCCAGAAGTGGACACAATACTCCAGGTGGGGCCTCACCAGAGCCAAGTAAAGGGGCAAAGACGTAGCACTGCCAGGATAGCGTCAGGGCAGCCCAAAGAACAGAGGACTGGGGTTTGTCCCCACTGGAGCTGGGAGAACCAGTTCAGACCAGCATCCTGCCCTGACAAACTCCAGCATTCCCTCCTCATCCTAACCAATGCCCAAAAAGGAGATTTTTTAGCAGCAGTGAAACTAGAGACCCTGAATAGCTGAGATTCCCCAAGATGTTACTGCAGCTAGCCTTCCTCTCCTGTCTGCATAGCATGGCTTCCAGAAAGCTGCTGTGAAACTAAGAACACAAAAAGCTTTTGTAGCTCCTGCTGCACATCAGTATCTTTACAACACAAAGCCTGGACAAGGATGCAAAGCAGAGCACAGACCCCCCTACTGTACACACCACTCCTCACCCAGCCAAAGCTAGATTTGAGCATCTCTGCTCCATCTACATCAAACATGGGCACCCTGCAGCAACTTGTCAAAGCTCACCCCATTGCCAACTACACAGACACAGGACAGAAATAGCTCTATTGCCTTTGGTGGTCTTGTTGGATCACTGCTGAGCTTCTCCAAGAAAAACCCCACACCATTGGTAGAATTAAAGATTATAAATACACTGCAAGATCAAAATGAGGCCCAGCACCATTATATCAACTGGAAAACTCAGTCTACAGTTATCTCATTTAAAAGGTCATCTTGCTCCAGGCCTTAAAAAGGAGCATCCAATGTACATCAAAGCCATGTTAAAATAATTTGTGTCCTGTAGACAGATCCTTGCAGAAGCCCATTGTATTTATCATTCTGTGTAACTGAAAAAGCAGTATCTTTCATTAACACCTATGAAGCTTTCAAACATTGCCACTATTTTTTCCCCCTCATTATGAAAGGGCTTTCTCTCTGCTCCCCAAGTACCTTTCTATTAAGTCCACACAATGCTTTGGTGGCCACCTGCCACACATACACACTTATACTGCAAGGTCTCAGAGGAGTTGCAATTTGATCTCATTAAATACTGTGTAGGAGTAAAATAATCTTTTGAGGATAGAAATCACCCACCATCAAATAACCCAGCAACAACTGCTGTGGAAATTAACCTTTAGGTACGGGTTGCTTCTGCTGAGTGACTAGTTAATGAGAGTTCCCACCCGAGATGAAATACACAGCAAATGGAATGGAAACGCACATCAGATCTTCCCATCCACCCATGCATCATTATTACTTCTTTTCCTTTCTGCTCTGCCCAAAGAGAGCTGAATTGTGGCAAACAAAAGGCAGTGACACTGCAATGCCACAGCTGTAATCACACTTTTGAGCTGGGACTGTAACTGCGGGATGGAGAGTCAGGGAGTAAATGATGTGCCACAATACAGAGCAGGTGAGGGCAAAAGCTGTAACAGAAGCTCGGTGGCCTCTTCAAAAAGCATAAAAGCAGCACTGAGAAACACTGATCTCCTTGGAGATCACACTAATCTGTCTGGCCACCTCTTGCCCCATTATCTTTTCTCTTTCCTTCCACCTCTCCCCCCCCAAGAAATGAACAAGGACAACACCTAGAACTCCACCATTGTGTTGTGAGAATGGGTTGGTTGAACATATCTCCATCCCTCAGAGATTCCCAGATTCTGCCCACCCTGACTCTAGCTCTTCTGCAGCCTCCTAAATAGCCCTTCAACCTAAATTTCTCCCACTTCTCAGAAACACTAAAGCCTGACAGCCACAGGATTGTGCGTCTTAGGCAAATAATGAATTTTTGCTCACATGCCAGGAGGCCAATTTAGAAAGTGACAGGTCTGAATTAAAGTAGTGAGTGTCGGGTCTGAAGCACACAACAGCTTTGGAGGTAACAGGGCACCGGGGCAAGCAAGTTCTACTAATGTGCCTTCCCTGAGCACTCAAATGCTGAAAGCAGCCTGTAGAGTGCGCCAAATTTCACATGCCGGTACACAGCTCCTAAGGATCTGCAAGTCGATACAAGCAGGATATCTTCTGAGACACAGGTTACTGTGCTTCCTCTAGTACTATCTTCACCACCCAGACTCACTCAAAACTTAGCTCGGATACTTCAGAAATATTCAGATTCCAGACCTGAATACACACATAAGATTTGGGGCACAAAGCCTGCGCTCCAGCCATCACCTGGACCTTCCTGGGCAGTGAGGCAAATGAGGAGTAGCATCTTTAATTCAAAAGTTAAAGGAATTACTTAATTAATGAACAACTGGAGTAGGATCTTTCCATATGCTGCCACTGTGGTTCTAGTCTTCAAATATTTCTGGAAATAGGTCTAAACAGGTGATAGCACCCACCAGAGAGCAGCTGGCTACACCAGGGAGCAGCTTAGGTTACTTGCCATCAGCAGTCTTCCCACTACTGCAATGAACCAGCTGAACAGGAGGCAAGGGGCCACGCTGTGAGGACTTCAGCCCACCTGCATCTAAACAAGTTTCAACAAGACTATACCTGAGGTGAAAAAAACCCCCAAAAAAACAGAGATCTTAACAGGCCGCAACTGTGCAAGTGGTGCACTAGCAGCAGGTTAGGATACAAATTCCACCCCTGCACTGCACCCCTCCCTACAGCATTAAAAGGGACCCAAAGCCATAGAGACCTCCAGAAGCAAGGGACATAGGGACTCTCCTCCTCAGAGCTACAAAAGAAAAAAAAAAAACAAAAAAAAAAACAAAACAAAGTCAATGCAAGCAAGGTCCTGCAGAGCCCACAGCTGTTTCAGACAAATCATGACATTCTCAGGTTTCATAAGTGCCAGCATCAATTGTTTGACCAGCCCAGCTCACCAATACTGAGCAGGTCTAAGCACCCAGCTGTCCCTGTTCCCAGTTGCTTCTCCTATAGATACCAGAAGACCCAGCATCATGCTTTGACATCTTCTGGTGCCCCCACTACAAGTCCCACTTTGCCTTGCAAACTAAAGACAGAAAGGGAAAGACAAATGAACCTGATATTGAGCTCACGAGTGCCCATTGTGCTGCTTGGGCTAATCAATTTGTTATTTATTAGTTTGAAATTCTCACTCATTTTACTCAAACAAGATGATATTACAACGCCTCATGCCTTAGAGCCAAGCAAGTTGCACTTGCTTAAGTCTGGGTGAGATGAGAGCAGAAAGATACAGGATGTATAGTCCTCCTCTCTTGCTGCTCAAAAGGGCTGAGGAAGCATGAGCAACCTCTGCCACAACCTCAAACCCTCCTGAAGTGAGGAGGCAGCTTTATTTACACAAACAATGCTGAAGGCACTAACTCAGTGAGGAGGTGGAACAGGCAAAAAATAAACCTAATGCTTCAAAACCAGAAGAGCTATTTTTCCAAGGAGCCAAGCAACCACTCACAGAGTTGGAGCAACTCCAATCATCAGCCATAAACACTCAGAGAAATCTCTAAACACAGCCTGGTGTCTGATGGCATTTCTCACAGGCTCCAGGAGGGCTGAGATCTCAAGTTTTGGATGGTTTACAGTAAGTCAGGGCACTACCAACCCTACATCGGGATGTCATCTACATCTAGTCCATGTTCATCCCAGCAACTCCAGTGCCCATGAAGGAACAGCTCAAGCAGCTGGCTCAACCTCCCAAAGCAGGACAGCTTAGAATCACAGAATGGTTTGGGTTGGAAGGGAACTTGAAGGTCATCTAGTTCCAACCCCCGTCATAGGCAGGGACATTTTCCTTTCCTGGATGTGCTAGTTGGCAGAGGTTGCTCTTCCTCCAGCTGTGCTCCATCCCAGCTCAACAACTGGGCTGGTGGAGAACATGGGTTGCTCACCTCCTCTGCCACCTGTGGTAGATCTGCTGGGGGATTTCTTGCTTTGTGAGATGGAGCAGCCACTGTCCCCACACTGACAGGTACTGCTCATTTTGAGGTGTCTGTTCTCCAGTGTCTGACTGCAGTCTGAGGTGATTAGTTTACGTCTAGACCACAACAATAGAAGAGATATGTGTTCTCACAGCTCTTTTCAGCTACCAGTAGGGCTGTAGATATTCAGTGGGAGCCTCACTGCTTGTATTTCAGTTAGCAAGAGGCTAATTGATGCAGGAGGCATAGACAGGCACTGTGGGGACATCAGTAACCTTCAATGACTGCAACAAACACTCCTCCTTACTGACAACACTCGATCCTAACCCAGGGATGTACCCGCTTGGCAGGAGAAGTGGAACGGA
The DNA here is from genome assembly GCA_013400935.1 of Turnix velox. Taxonomy (NCBI): domain Eukaryota; kingdom Metazoa; phylum Chordata; class Aves; order Charadriiformes; family Turnicidae; genus Turnix; species Turnix velox. The sequence continues at coordinate 316,810 of VZTY01009367.1, read as the reverse complement.
CCCAGGTCTTCAGTTGTGATAAACATCATCCACTGATTAAATGCACAGAAGGCACAGTGCAGAAGCCATGAAATCACTTTTCCCCCCGAGGCACTTCTGCTCCCCTCTTCCTCATCTAACATCTTCATTGAATAGGGGAAGGCCTAATATAATGCATGGGTCTGAGCATTACCTCACATGAACTGGGAGAGGCACAATAAAACCAACTGGATGAGTTACATTCACCTGACACAGCCATACTCAGAGGAACTCCCAGAGGATGGATGCTTCATGCTGCTTCCTCCTGCCCCTCACCTCTTTATTAAAATGCAGAGAGCAAAAGTGAACATGCATAACTCCCTTGGCACTTTTTGGTTAACTGTTCTCTCTGCCTTGAGAAGAAGCTGTTTCAATCCTCCCTCAGAAACAAGGGGCTGAACGAGCCTGATTTACAGCCCAACTGAGAAATGCTGTAGGGAACAAAGCAGGAGGAATGCCTCTGTTTAGGCACTGACAAGCAGTGAAAGTAAGCAGAGGTAGGAGGCCAACTCAGACCTCTACCCAGAGAAGAGGATCCACACAGACTGCTGCAAAATCATATTGGAAGATCTGCATGATCATCTCACAGCAGCTGCTCCCTCGGCGCATGCAGACCAGTACTTTAACTCATTGCTCTATAAAAATGCTTCAAGACCTAGTGCAAAGGTAATTATGCAAAATTTAATTCTGCACCAAGAGGGATTATAGAAGCATTTTATAAGAAGTTGCACAGCAAAAGGCAACTGCACGAGCCAGCAAGCAGCACAATTAAAATGACATCTTGCTAAGCTGCTCTGTGTGAGTTGGCCTTTGAATGAAGGTACACGCCAAGGGTCTGCCATAGTGGGCTGTGCTCTTTTTGGTATCCAAGCAACATGGCATAGCCTGCTAGCATGCAAATTACAAGCAGTACCTTATTTCCTGAGAGAGAAGGGAGCCAGAGGTTAACACACACATGCAGAGATGTTCAGGCGTATGTGAAGACATTGGTTTGACACCAAGGAGAGGGTAACAGTCATCTCTTATTTGGTAATCCCCTAATCTTGGAAAGCAAGCTGCTGCTGCTGGCCTCACTGCTTCCTAAAGCGGTGGGCAATGCTGAAGATCAAAATCCCCCCACGTGCCGTTACAAAGATGCCTCCCAAAAAACCACATGGTGCACACGCAGCACAGCACCATGACATTCCACAAAGGCACAGGCTTCATAGCAGTCACCCTCAAAGTGTATGCAGGCAGCCCATCCACTCACCACTGCTGCACTCTTTGTGTATCCACAGAACAAGCAAAATACTTTAATTCATCCATTTTGGTACCACAGCACCCCAGCAGATAGTCCCTGTTCTCATTCAGGAGACTTCCAAGACAGCACACAGAAGTCATAGCCTGTACCATACCCATCTCAATTTCAAAAAAATAAAAACAAAAACAAAAAAACACACAACCAGGTTTTTATTATTTTCTTTTTTTTTTTAAGCAGCATCTAGAGACAGAAAGATTAATCTGAACATAAGTCTAAAAAATTGTAGAATGGTTAGAGTTGGAAGAAATGTTAAAGACCATCTAGCTCCAAAGCTCCTGTCACGGGCAGGGACACCTTCCACCAGACCATCAAAACCCCATCCAGACTGTCCTTGAACACTCCCAGGGATGGGATTCACAGCTCCTCTTGGCAACTTCACTCCAGCTCCTCACAACCCTCACTGTAAAGAATTTCTTCCTGAAAAGTCTCTCAACCTGTATTCATAGCATAGATACTCCAGGCCCTCTGATTATCTATCATGGCCATCCCCCAGACTCACTCCAACAAGTCCACATCCTTCTTTTGTTGTGGGGCCCCAGAGACGGATACAGTAATCCAGGTGGTGTCTCTCCAGAGCACAGCAGAGGGGAAGAATCATCTCCCCTCATCTGGCCACATTTTTTTTGATGTGGCCCAGGATGTAGTTGGCTTTCTGGGCTGTAAGAGCATAATGCTGGGTGACGTTGAAATCCTATCCGCATCAACCAACATCCAAGTCCTTCTCCTTAGGGCTGTTCTCAATCCATTCTCCACCCAGGCTCTATCTGTGCTTGGGATTGCCCCAACCCACATGTCTGACCTTGCATTTGGGCTTATTGAATTTCATGATGTTCAGACAGTCTCACCTCTCAAGCCTGTCATCAAGAGGCTCAAACTGATGCTGACATCAAGCCCCCAAGATTCTCATCCTGTTGACTGCCTGCAGACCCTGCCAGCATTAGCAAGGGAAATCCCATCAGCCAGAGCTACCTTTCAGACTCAAACTTGAAGCCTGGCACAAGGAGCAACAAACCAGACCTAGAGCACACCACAGATCTCCTAGCATAGCTGGGGCTGCATCCAGCATTGAGTCTTGCACATCCCACATGACACTGGCTCAGTCCACATCCCCTACCCATACTACAGCAGCCACCACCTCTCATGAATCAACACTGGGTAATACCTGCTGGGCTCTGACAGATTCTTCTTCCATGAGAGGGGCCAGCAGCAAGCAAAATGGCACAGAGACATGACAGAAGCTGGTTTGCTTAGGGGTTTAGTTTATTATGTGTTTGGTTTGGTTTTAAAAAAACAAACTTGATTGGTGGTGTTAAGATACATTTGGCATAGTTATTCCTGTAACCTTGCCTTGCTCTCCTCTACTTTTTTAGGATGATGCAGATTGATTTATTAGTGACAACACAATAGGGTCAAGAAGTCAGTCAGTCTCTAACTAAAAATTTTCTTGGCTTTAATTTTTAAGACCGAATAGGAAGCAAGCATTATGTTAAGGTAAAGTTTTAATGTTTAATACACAAATCTTCCTGCATAGAGTACAGCTGTGGGCTGAGACACAAAAACTAACACGATTTTGCCATTTAATCATCAGACAAACGTAGGACAGAACCTGCATTCATCAGGTGTTACCAAGCTCTGACAATAACTGGCAGAAAAACACAGGGATTGTATAGACAGATACTTATCTGGGCACTTGAGGTCAGATCCTGACATTACACAGATTAGCAGGGCAGGAGGCAAAGCTGCTGCAGCCAGAGCATACTGCTTGTGAACTAGGCACTCAGCACCCTATTTACAAGCCAAGGCAACTTGTTGATCAATACCATGTCAGTTCTCCAAGCTACTGGCACTCACCTTTGGATATGACCACCTCATACACCATCCAGGAAGGGTAATCCACAGCACTGCAGTGCAAAAAGCCACAGGCATGTGAAAGGATACATCCCCAGGATAACTGCTTCAAGGCATTTGATAGGTAAGGACTCCCTGGTCATTTCTTTTGCTGTTTCCATTAACCTGAGACAGGAGAAAAATAATATTTTTAGACCTTTCAGTTGGAGCAGTTGATAGGATGCAAAGGGCTCTCTGGTACACAGAAAGACAGGTTCTTATCTCAGCAAATGTGATGAACTTAAGTCTTCCCTCCAACAACTTGTCAGAGAATGAGTGAGAAATTTTATTGGACAGAGACAACACTGTGATAAGATTGATCAACCTGATTTCAGCTCAGCATAGAAAGCTATGTGACACCACATCATCAGTCAGTATCACAATCCCATCCCCTTCCACAAACAACAGTTTTTTAAAAACCAAAAAGGTCAGAAAGTCATATTCAATGACAGTCTCCACACACACACACACACACACACACACACACACACACACACACACACACAAAAGCAGCTAAAAGCCAAACTAAAGGATGACTTCTGCTTTGAAGTCTTCTCTATCCATATCTTTTCCCTGAGGAGAGCTAAGCTTCCTACTCTAAGGAAGCATGAGATGAATGATAAAAATATTTGCATTAGAGAAGATGATGAAAACATGCATCTGAAACCTTTTTTTTTATAATGCACCCACCTCATGCATTTTAAACTCTGTATTGACTGCAAATGGCAATACAGCTTCCACTGCCATTGTAGCCTGTCACAACCATTCGTGTCCTATTTATCCAAGTTGGAAATTATCTTTTAATTTGTAAACAACTGTTCTTTTCACTCTGCCTGCAGTACAGAAGACAAATTAGTTAGTCTGCCTCCTGCATGCTCACAATCAGTCACAGAAACCCCACTGCTGGAAGCAGGGAGCAGCCCGGCCACACAATGGAGTTCCTTCATTCCCCCACAGTGGATTCTCTGTGCTGACTGCAGCACTGCAAAGCCCCATCTCCAGAAGAAGAGTCCAGAGAAGTATTACATGCAGACATAGAGGGGATACCCACAAAGATAATGTACTGAATTTCGCTTCTAACTCCAGGTGAAAAAGGGCTGGGGGGGTGGATTTCAGGATGTCATTCAGGATTTCAAGGTGTTGTCAGCATGAAGATTAAGTTCAGGGAGGGAGTCCTCAAAGTAATTGGCCTAAATGAGCAGTCATATTACTATTGACTTATCTGTCACAGCAACATATTATTTAAATATTAAGTTGTATTTAACATGCACTCCATTAGCACACCACACAAGTGCCACTTCTGAAGCATGGCTTTCCAGGAAGCTATATGGCTAACAAGAAAGATTTAAATCTAACAGGAGAGGCATTCTGCCTGATTAAAGACATGCTGCTTGCTGGTGCACAGGTACCTCGGCTGCCCCTTCTGAGTCTAGCAGCAGCCCTCCTTTCCCATCATCAGGTAGCTGGGCTGAGAAATTACTGACTCTGGGAAGCACTCCTGTCCCACCTCAGGCTCAAAGCAACAGGGCACAGGAGATGCAACAAGCACCAAGTGGCCATCCAGAACCTGGCAGCTCCCAGAGGGCCAAGGCCTCTGGGCCATGATGGTGATGACGATTCATGTAAGGGGAGCATCAGTGAAGAAGCATCACCAGTGATCAGCCAAAAGGCATCCATCTGCACCCACAGGACAGGTCATGCCCTTGGGCACCATCCATCCCAGCCTCCCATGAAATAAACCATGTGGTTTGTGTTGCAAATGCAGAGGAAAAAACCAAGATGTTTGTGGCCTATGCAAGTAACCTAGTTCAATACCTACTGAGAAGAGTCCTCCTTCTTTCAACAAACTTAAGAAGCATGGCCTTAAACCCTGTGTTTCCACTGGAAGCTTAGCCTTTGGAGAATCCCCAAGCCACCACTCCATCCAAGGTAGCATAAGTCAAAATCTGAATCACTCCTCACAGATAATTTTCCAACCTACTTTTAACTGGCTATGGAGCCCAACAGTTAATCTATCCTATACTTAACCTTGTATCTAAGAAGGTCCTCTGATATTTAGACTAAATCTTTCCTTTTTTGCAATTTAAATTGGAAGCTATTTTGGCTCTCTACTGTGAGCACAGAGACCATGTATTGTCTCTCCTCTTGCAACTGACATTTGTATACACCACAGGCTGTAATCTACCCTCTCTTCTGTAAAGATGTGAAAGCAGATTTTTTTCCTCCTTTTCTCTTTTAATTCTTCCCCTTTCTCTGACTCCAAAGGTTCCCTTAGGCCATGTTTTCTAGACCTTGGTCTATGCTCAAGCCCACCACACCAATACAGACAAATTTCCTTTCAGTATATTTTTGCTACAAATCCAGAGGTTTGGGGTTTTTTTCAGATCAGTTCAATATGTGCAAATTAGCTTTTTGTTCTCCACTGTGTATTCCCATAATTCTTTTTCTGTATTTGTCATTACTCACATACCTCCTTCTCCATGCCAGGACAGTTCTCTCTTACCCTTCAAGATCACTCTGAATCCCAATTCCACTTCATAAAGCCTTGCCACCTTGGCCAGTATGAACCACAAAGCACATCTATTAGCAAAAAATTAAGTCTTAGATTTTTTTTAATTAATGATACAGATATCTGGAACAGAGATTGCACACCTCAACTGTTGAACTCTGCCAGGTAAGAGCAAGCTATTGGTTGAGTACCACCTTCTTAGTGCTGCTTTTCACCAGATTGGATCCTTAAACCAAAATATTGTCAAGCACACTACAGGTCCCTTATTTGTCTTATTTGGAGGCTGCCAAAAGCACAACAAAGCATGGAATTATCACAACCCCTAATTCTCCCTGATTGCGAACACTCTTACACTGCTTCTAGAGGAAACTGATCAGAAACAAAACATGGCAAACTACGTGTCACCTACAACTTAACACCTTGATGTACTCCAGGCACTTCATCATTTACCCAGACATTTTTCCTGAAACTGCACATAAACTTAAATAGTTCTTTGTCTTCCCCAGTTTCCAGCAGGATCATCCATCCTCCCCACACCCTCTATCAGAAGTATTAACAGTTTGGAGGTTATTAGTTCTCTAAGAGTATCCAGCTAATTTGAAAACTAATTACAAGTGCTCTTTGACTTGTCCTTTCCCTACTTTCTTTCACTTCTGAATTCAGCTGTTAATTGTGACCAGAAAGGCCGCACCATTAAACTTGTGAATGCATACTCACAAAGTGGTAAAAATTTTAAAAAAAAAACCAAACCAGGATTAAGCATTTCAGTTTCCTGCCTGAGCAGGATTTAGTTTCTGGGATTTTCTTTAAATCTTTCCATTTATCTGAACAGACTCTGTATGCATGATACTCAACGCAGTACTTGTCCATCTCACATAACAGTCAGCTGTGAACTAGTCCAGAGTCACCTTCTCCACAAATCCCAGTGAGCACAGGGGCAGCCTTGGAGACTACTGAAGACAAAAAACAAGCATCACACAACTTCCCTCCCTAGGACATTTACACCACTGTCTAAAGTCTGACAAGCAAATCTCTGTTCCAGATCACATTTCTGCCCCTAATAATTTCTGCCCCTAATAGGCTGCACACACTTTCCTCAAGATCTATCCCTTGGCAGATGGCAAAATCCCCATGTAAATTGACTTTTTTTTCCCCCAATGTTTTCAGAAGCCCACATTATTATAATCACTGGCATTTTAAACAGACAGCATCCAGAAGATGTTTAAAATGCCAGTGATTATAGTAATCTCAGGCAAGCCACAAATTCTTTTTGCTCACAGATTTTTCAGTAGGGGATCCAATCTCATATAGAGGTTAGAAAAAGCTTCAAGCATTTTAGCATGCCCAAAACTGGAGGATCACACCAGCTGGCACCCATCACAGTGAAGTTACATCAGAGATGACCATGCTTACAAGGAGAGATTGCCCATAATGTCTACAAGAAAGCCTCTTGCAGACTAGTGACATCCTCTAGAACATTTTCCATTAAGTTCTCCTTCCCAAGGCCTCTACACCTGTATAAGGTCCACAAAACCTCTCCCTCCTAAGCTCTTCCAAGGCTCCTGACAGTTTTATTCTTCCCAATGAAGCCCATAAAGAATTGAAAGGCAACAACAGGAACAGAAGGAGATAAAACAGCAGAGCAGCTACTGCTCTTGAAACAAACTGATTCCAAGAAGATTCACAACAGCAAAAGCATTTTAACACAAGCTGAACCGTATCTGCTACACTCTGTGTGAGAGAAGCAGATGTTCAGATGCCTTCTGCAGTTCTATTTTCTGTAAATTATACCCATTTTTCTTTACAGCTCCATCAAGGTTCCTTAATAACACAGTGTGTTGAAACAGTATTATTTTCTGTCTCCTCCCCTTTGCTGTTAGTTGGTTACATCGATCCCACATGACTGCTTCTATCACTCTCTTACTGCAATTAATTACCCATTTAATCTATAGCTGCCAAATTTGTCTCCATCTTCACAGAGCAGCTTATGAGCTATACCTTCTCAAAGTCCCATGAATCTACCCAAATGTCACTTTTTTGCTTCTGTTGTGAGTCCCACACATCAGCTGGCACTTAACTGGAGGGAATGACAATAGTGCACCCATTTACAGCCTCCCCAGACACTCTCTTGGAGGACAAAGTTATTTGTTCCTCATTATGGCTTTTGCCTGCATTCTAGAACACAAGCTTGCAGAGGGCTCACTGCTCCCTGTAAAGGCAGAAATAAAAGTTGTTGGCACTGAATGCACAGTTAGATATTAACAGATATCCATAAATACATTGTTTTTCTAAAGGACTTACAGGATCTAGATGTGGGAGTTTTAAAGAATTACTATTTCAGTCAAGAGCGATGATTTTTATCAGAATGTTTGCATCAACAAAAGCTGTAACGTAGGTTTTGCCAGCATAACCCTGTGTGGGAAAAGAAAAACCTGCTCAATCAGTGTCTGAACCATTTGCACAGTGCAAGGACACACATAACACATACCGTGTACCAGAAGACCTGAACTCCATGAGGTGGCTTTACTTACCTAGTAAGAAAAGGTACATCCTAAAGCCTATGTATAGGACACCATCCTAGGTAAGGTACTTTGTATAGTCCATTAGTAAAATACTCCTACGGTGTATGCAGCTACACCTGTAAACCTGGGTTTTGTACAAATACAGCAAACTCAGGCCAGCTGGGTGGTGGGAAGCATGTTTCACATTAATTGTCATTCAATCTTATGTGCTGGCAAATAGAAAATCTCCACCAAGATAATCCATTGCAGACTCACCTTCCAAGACACCTTATCCAGCCACCTGAGAATCCTGCCCCATTGCTGAAAAAGATCAAAGCACAGCGAGACAACTAGGCCTGCTAGAATCCTTGAAATATGGGCACAAACAGGGAGTCTGTGCTCTCACCTTCTCACTGCCTTGCAAGGACCCTCTTGCTAATATGGACAAGGAGCCACTCTCTGCAGTGCCTGCATTCCCTGCTTGCACACCTCCACCCAGGTGTTGATGTGAACACTCCCCAAACTGTGAGGTATCAACATGAGACTTGCCCTTTACCTTTCAACCATGGTTTTGTGCTTGTTCCTGCATCCCACCTGCATTGGCTCACACGAACAGGAACAACACAGTTTGTAGGATCAGTACTCTACCACCTCAATTCACACAGCTACACCAATAGAAATCTTTCATTTTCAGAAGTGTTATCTATAGTCTAGACAAATCCACAGGCTGTCTGGCAGTCTAGAAGCAAGTTGCTAGCTAACAGTTACTTCTTAGGAGAGACTGTAAATACTGTATTATAGCAAGCCTGTGTCCCTTAATGTTATGACTTCCTACAGATAATTGATGCTCCACTTCCAAAGTGCAGAGAGGCATTTTTATTTTCTCATGCATCACATCCATGCTGACAGTAAATTTCTTTAATATCTAGTCCTCCATAAAAGAAAAACTCATTAATATGCCTCAGCTGCTTTAGGACACTTTCACATGAATTTATGAATATTCAATTTCCATCTTCAGCTTCTTTGTGTTCAGCCACTGCTCTCCCTTTAGCTGCCAAATATAATACTTTTATTAGCTTCCAGTCCTCATACTATGAAATAAGCAACATGTTTAATATCAATAAATCACAGCTCTGGGAAAAGCTTCAACTTCCAAAAACTGGAAGCAATTATCAGCACTCAGCATCTTGCTCTATCAAGCTGTAAATACAAACACTGTCTTGCAGCAAGCAAGGCCTTTCACACCACAGGAACTTGCTCAGAGCAGTGCTTGTCACCCCAGCACAAGATGCCTATTGTCACATGCTGGAAGTGGATTTCTTGACAAGGAACACTTCTCCCAGAAAAAAACTACCTGCAAAACTTTTCAGCCCCAATGAAAGCTGGCCTGGTAGAAAGACAAATCACCAAGGACACCTGCAAGAGAAAGTATCCTCAGCTAGTATGAGCAGCCACACACTCTAGATGAAGGAAAGCCTTTAGGGATACCTCAACATTATAGGGCAATCTGTGTATTCGCTTTCCCAAGTCCAGTTGCAATACAACAGGATCTGGGCAGCCAAGGGCTCCTAAAAGCTCCACTACCTGTAGTATTTCCACCTGTGGGGATATGGAGAGTAGAGTTGTTAAGCTCTACAAGTGAGGACTGACCTTGGGAGAAAGACACAATGGTGTTGGGATGAGGGAGCAGTGAACAGCACTAGGAACAAGATCTAACAAACAAGAAGGAGGATACCTGGTAATTGTGGAGATAGTGGATATGTTTAGTCAGGATGCCCTAGGATGGAAAACTATTGCTTGCTAACAGGCTGCTATATAAACCACACTGTAGCTCAATAAAGAGGCTAATGCTCTTCACCATCCTTGTGTGTCAGTCCTGCATCCACCATAACCCATCCATCAGGTCAAGGAGCAAAGCAGCACAGGTCTTAGGACTTAACACCATGCAAATTCAGCATACACCAGATGTGCCTGGCAAGCTGGCAGCAGTTGCCACTAGGGGCTGGACCATTTCCAAGGTCACTCTCCCTGTTTGCAGACATCCTGCCACCACAAACCAAGTCACTAAGAGACATCCCAAGAGCAACAGGATGACAAGTTAAGACACAAATACCCAAGCAAACACTAAGGCAGAGGAAACAGTATCACTTAGGAGTGGATGCAAAGCCATAGGTGTAACTAACTGCTGCAGTGAGCACTACATTGGTTGCCTTCCAAGAAAGAGTACTGTCCTCATATAAGCCCAGGTTTTCATCCAGCCCAGGAAAATGCCAACCTTTCAATTTGTTAATGTCAAGCACAATTAATTTTCATCTTTCACTTCCTTGGAAAAAAGTAATGGGACAAATTTAAAAATGAGTGACCAGCCTGAAAACTGCTTTAAGCTTCTCTAAACCCATCAATCATTGAAGGCACAATACTTTTTCTAATCTAGTTCCACCAGTGAATATTACATAAAGCAAGAAAGATTACTGTCAGCAAGTTGAAAACATGAAATGCAGGGCTGAGAACTTGAATTTATAGTGACTGACCATTACATTAATAACAAATTGCTGTGGAGAGCTAGAAACAGGCCAGCCAATAGGAGTAGTTATATTCAGCTTATCTAAATTTCACAATAAAATAAAAGCATGATTTTGTCAACATCACATCCCACCTTAACCTGCTAGTTTACTGGGTCCTGTTAAAGAGCTGTCTTATGTACGATGCAGTTCTTACATACAAGGGACCCCAACTGTCTATTGCCAGGCTCCTTGCACCACACAGTCATACTTGCATTCCACAACTCTACACCAATCAGCACAAGTCCAGCATGTGGAAGGAATGCTAAGATAAGTAGCAACAGGATAAGCAAGGCCATGATTTGAATGGTGTGTTGTGACTCTCCAGGGGAATGGACTGTGTCTGAACAGATGTGAAAATTCCTGCAGAGTTTTGCACAGTTGACACCCTTTCTACCATCAGCAAAGGTCAATACAAAGCATCAGGACTTCAGTAGTTTCCATAAAGGCAGCCTAGTCCTCCCATGTGAACAGCAACAGGTGAGAATGAAGACTTTTCCAGCCCTATACATTCAGTTTTGGCCTGTTGAGCAAGACCAGGCCCTTCTACTCATTGTCTCTCAATGGGTCCACTTGCCAGCTGTCAGCAAGCTGGGACTCTCCTTGCAGAAACAGCAGCCATACAATTTTGCCTGGGAAGCAGTGGCACAGAGGAGACGCTCTCCCATGCCATGGTACCACAGTGATTAAATGGCCAAGGTGATCAGTCAGCATGATACAGGACAAGAGCACTAGATGAGTTTCAGAAACACTTACCCACTTAGAGGTCTGGTTTTCCTAATCTCGAAGAACTGTGTTCCTGTGTGATTGTATCTGAATTTTGTCTGTTAAAGGAAAGCAGTTTCAATAGTCAGATAACAATGCTCAAAATGCAAATTTCAGTTCTGATTTCCCATTGAAACATAAAACAAGCAGTAAAGCTGTTGACCCTCAACACAGATGAAAACTTGGCACATGAAATAAAGCATTTTTTTTCACTTGTCTTTTGATATATTAACTAGCATTATGTGGAGAAATAAACAAAAACTGGTTGTCTAAAACAATACATGAATTTGGCATTTGAGGATTACAAATTCACTTGTCCTCTAGGTTCCATTCACAAGGAGGTTGCAAGTTTGGAAAAAAAAAAAAAAGGCTCCACTTTTCTAAGAAAAAGCTTTTACTGTCCAGTCAAACCAATCAACATCATTCATGGTTTGGGCAAACATTTTCTTTGTAGATATTGAACTCAGTCACATAGCTCACATATGATCTGTAGACCAAAAAAACAAACCAGGTGCATACAGGAAGTAGAAATAATTCTCTAAAAAAATACAATGCACTTGAAATGAAAATAGTGTAACTCAAGAACATTAATTAATACTCCAAGCATAAAAGTTTGTCACAAAAGATGTCAGCAGGCAGTCACCCATCAACCAAACTTCAGCAGCACTTTTCTAGGAGTGCAAGCCACCATACAGCAACAGAATCACCAAAAGCAGCTTATTTTCTGCTCTTGAAGCATAGCTGTTCAAGCAGTAATTCAGTCCTAATGTGATCAGAAAAAAGTAAACTCAGAAAACACAACCCAACAACAACAAAAATTTTTAAAAATAAAATCACACTATTCACTTTTGCTAGGTTATTCTTCCAGTTGAATCTGTTCCCCAGCCTGATTAGCAACACAGCTGTGAGAACATTCACACCAGCAAAACCGTGGTGGTGATACCAGGGCAGAAACAGGTGACATCTAAGCAGGCATAAATAGCACAGCTGCTGGCTAGATAGCCATAGTCTAAATTAAAATTTCACCTCACACCAAGATGCTCTGAAGTGACTCAAATAAGAGTTCAGAGTTCTCTGGAAGCAAGGCTGGGCTTCTCTCCTGCTTTCAAAACCTAATTCATGAGGCTCTTTCAGAGTGCCCAGAACAAAGTATACAGCCTCTTTTCATCCACAAAGGAAATCCAGAGTCTGTTCTCCAGCCTTCATTAAAGCTTTTTGAGCACAAATACAAACTGTGTATCTAAGACCTGTTCCTGCATAGCAGAGTACAGGATTCCAAGATTCCCATAGGAAAACAAAAAAGAAATTGAATTTTTGTAGCTCTGTGTGTCACAGTCTCCTCTCCAGCACAACTCTACTGAGCAGTAAGTTTCTTGTCCTGACCAAGAGGCTGACAAGCAGCAGAGAAATGTACTCATCCCCTGCAAGGCAGGCTGGCTTCAGTCTCCCTTCCCACAGCTGTGGCTCCAACCCTGATGCTGCCTTGATCCCAGCCACTCTCCCCAACACGCCTGCTATTTTTGGATGCTCTTCCAGCTGCCACCCATATCCTCTCTTAATCCTTACCAGGACTTGACATTCATTCCTCCTCTCCCCATCTTAGACACACAGAGAAACAAAAAAGAAGAGTTTAGAAAAAAAAAACCTAGAAGACCAACATCCAGGCCAGCAACCATCTCTTCCAACATTCTGTCAGCAATAGAAACAGTCAAGTATTAATCAAGCAATAGGGAGGCTGGATAGATATGTCATCTCTGATTAACCCCTCAAGAGAGGTGGGATGCATGGAACAGGCAGGTTCCTTTGCTCAGTTCCTGTGCCACAGGCAAGCCTGCCTACCACAGGGTCAGGAGAGCTGTTTGTGTCCCCAACTTTAAGACAAGCACCCACTGCAAGCTGAGCACATAGGCAGCCCTCAAGGAGTCCCTGGGGGTTGCCAGGACAGAGAGAGAAAGGGCTTGCCACAACACCCTTTCTCCCTTAGAGATGGGATGATGAGATGCCATAACATGCCTCCAGACATCTCAATCCGATCACAACATCCTGTAAAGCAACTTCAAAATAAGCATTTCTACTCCCACCAACATCACTCCAGTTAAATTCTTCAGTATCATTTAACATTAATTACTTCTCCTGGGATATTGCGGTGACAAGCTCAGTGCTGCAGGTTCTGTCACAAATCCTTAAGGCCGTCCTTTCACCCTTAAATGATCCCAAGCCCTCACAATCAGCTACTGTTTCAGCAAAGTCCCTGTTAATTCATACAGGCACAAGCCAGCCTTCTCTCCCAAGACCATGTGTTGGAGAAGGATACTGCAGCATCTTCATGTAGGTCTGTATTGCCTGGAGCCATTCTGGGATCGACATCGAGAGTTTGTAGTTTGGCACCAGTGGCACGGAGGGCTGGACATTAAAAAAAAAAGATAAAGAGGTTAGACAGTTACCACTCCCTGCAACATGGGTAAGTAATTTACTTGGGCAGCAGCACAGATGGCTATAACCCCACATGAACTCAAAGCATCAGGCAAAGTCAACCTGCTGACAAAAGGGGCTACCCATTCACCAGAGTCTCTGATAGCAAGGGGAGACCAGGGCAGGAGTCCACCACTACAGGGTGCTCATCCCAGCCACCCAAATCCCTCAAACACCACCTTCTCCAGGCAGGCAGATAGACAGCACAGAAAGCCAACAAGTCCTGTAGCACAGGGCAGTTTGGAAGAAGAGAATCCCAGCACTGTTTCTGCTGTCCTCCCTCCCCCAAAAAGCCATTTCAAGTCTAGTGTTTGGTCTTCTCTACCACAGGAGAAAGATCAACAGGGACAAGCTAGACAAGGCACTGAGCAGCCTGATCTAGTGAGAGGTGTCCCTGCCTATGACATCGGGGTTAGGACTCGATGGTCTTTAAGGTCCCTTCCAACCCAAACTGTTCTATGTGTGCCAGGCTGCCCAGTTTCCCATGTGTTCCATATCAGTAACTCACTTGCTGGGCAGGGAGCACATGGAACCTAGGAGTCCACCTGGGACACAGATATTTAATGATATTAAGCCAGTAAAAGAAACAGACTGGCACCATAATGGGATTTTTTCCAAAATCTCATAAGACATCTGCTTGTGCCTAAGCAATTCAAGAAGCTGGGCCCGCAATCCAAATTTAATCCACGCAGCATCATGGCTCCTGAAAAAAGGCAGAGCCTTGTCCCAGTCGGTTTATTTTAGGGGTGGGACTGCAGAATATGGAGTTAGTTAGTAGATGTTAAAGTGGCCAAGAGTGGCTAAGAGAAGTTTATACAGTTCTCACAAACGTGGTTTATTTCAATATTAGTTCAGCTCCAAATTCAGCACACAGCATCTGCAGGCCCATGAAGTTGATATGATAGGTTTAAGTTTATAAAATGAAATATCACTGGCCTAGAGATAATTCCAACTCAGCAACTACAGATAAGGAAAGTAAGTTCAGGCAGTATGGAGACTTCCTTTCCATAGACTTCCTTCCTCTCCAGCTCCCACCTCTGCCATGATGGAGGGATTGTGTTTGCTTTTCAGGGAGGGAGCACCAGTACACGCAAAATGGCGACACCCCAGTATCTACTACATGAAGCTAGTTATTACAGTCAAACAGTAAATTCACCTCAGAGAAGGGGGGGAAAAAAACCACAAAATAGGAACATTACTGGCACACAGAAAGGTATACAAAGTGACAAGGAGACAGCCTGGCCCTCAGCTCACTGCCTCCATTCCCACACAGGAGACAACTGCACACAAATGGCTTTACTCTCCGAACAAGTGGCAGCTACAAGAAAGATTCTAAGGTTCATTATCACTTTTAATCACAATTTTCACACCTAAGTGCTTACATTAGAGGCAAATTTTCAGTTCCACAAGTTCCTCCTGCCCCCACCCACCCCAAATCCTTTGATCTGGTCAAATTATTCACCCATGCCTCTGGGCCGGGAGAGAGGCCTGGACTCCACACACACAGGCAGGAGCAGTAAGTGGCTGAAAGAGGGAATCAAGGCAGACCTGACAAATCCTTCCAGGTGCAGTAATTCCTGCTCCAATGCAAATACTCCTTTTCTTCAAAGATAAAAAATCCTCTGGAATGCACATATGTGGCACACCAGGCTAAAAGGAGCAGCAAGAGGCCTGGCTGATGCAGAGCTGCTGCAGGGGGGGAACAGCAACCCTTTCCCAAAATGGAAGCCCTTGCTCCTCATCCAGCAGGGATGGATGGACAGGAGAGCATCCCATAGGAACCACACCAATAGTGAGGGACACAGCCCTTGCTTTAACCCACAGCAGCTACTCTTATCATGAGGGCCAGGATTGGGTCTCCAGGCAAGGCGCTTACCCATCTCCAAAATGGAGGATGATGGTGTCAGCCACCAGGGCACATTCCAGTAAGGAATCATAGAATAGTTTGGGTTGGAAGGGACCTTAAAGATCATCGAGTGTCAACTCCCCTGCCATAGGCAGGGACACCTCCCACTAGATCAGGCTGCTCAGTGCCTTG
>VZTY01009367.1:272844-296121 GCA_013400935.1 Turnix velox | reverse complement strand
GCCTTTTTTACAGACACGGATAGGGAGGAGATGGGAAGGAAAGAAAAAGAATGGGAAGGAGAAGGGATGGGAGGGAGGTAAGGAGAAGCGGCTGTGCCTTACCCGAGGCAGGCAGGCGGCGTTTCGGATGGTTGCCGCCACGGCGCTGCCGTCGGGATGCACCCGCTCCACATGCCGCCACATCCTCTCCCAGGTCTGCCCGTCCATCGGGAAGCCGCTCTTGTTCACCAGGAAGAGGGACCCGCCGTCCCGCTGCTGCTCTTCCTCCTCCGAGCCGCCACCGCTCCCGCTGCCGCCACCCGCCGCCCGCGGCTGGGCGCTTCGCGACCGGCCCCCCACCTTGCCGGCCGCTACACGGCGGGTGCTCCCGCCGCCCATCGCCACACCCGTCATGGCCCCGCGGCCATGCCCGAACCCCGGAGCGCCGTGGGTACCGCCGCCGGGAAACTCCCCGCGGTCTCGCTGCCGCTCGGGACCTCTCAGTATAAAATATATATATCCGCGCGTATATTGCGGAGGAAGGTGGGTTCGGGGACGACCCCCTTTTCTAGCGGCGGACGCCCGCTCGTCCCAGGGACCCCGACCCGGCGCTGGGGGCGCGCCCCGCACCGCGCTCCATGCCGCCGCGTTACCACGCTACCGCCAGCCTGCCCGCCCTCCCCGCGCTCCCATTGGCGGCGGCAACAAAGAGGGGAGGGGCGAGCTGTAATTGGCGGAGGCGCTGAATGGCGGCGCCCTCTGCCGGGCGTTCCGGGTGTAGGAATGGAGGCGCAGCGTGTTGAGCCCCTTTTGACCGCAGTCGCCTGGCGCGGCTTCGCCCATTGCGACCCCGGCTGCATGAGGGGCACGAAGAGATCAAACTCTTCATCGAAGGGAACTAGGCTGTTCCGTTCTTCCAAGAGAAATGGAAAATTCATTCTTAACCATTCGATGTTCCTGTGATGACAAAGAAACCCCAGCTAGCAGGGGAAGGCTGCTCAGCAAAGGAAGGCTATGGGGCTCTTCTGTCCGGTGTGCAAAGGAGGACTCCAGACCTGGCAGAGTTCCACCCCGTGGATGAGTAGTTTTGGTGTCATGCAGCCTGGTACCCTCTCTTTTCCATGGTGGGGTCACAGTGTGGTGTGCTTGTCCTCCAATGGAATATTTTCCTGCTCTGTTACGAGGAGCACTGGTGCTTGTGCCCTGAGTAGGAGGGAGAGTAGTCACAGTGTGGGCTTTCCCTCAGTGTTCTGCTGCCACACAGACTACCAGGGGCCAGAGTGACACCCGTAACTCAGGAATGTGCACAGCACTCATGTCCTGCCTCAATGCCCTGCAACAGTCAGAGGTACCTGCACTCTCTGCTAGTATCACCTGGTCCTCCTCTGCCTGTGCCCTGTGTGATGGAGCTGTGGATGAGAGCAATAGAGAACCTGTCTCTATAGAGAACCGAGGGCTTTGCCCAGCACTGGCTGATCCCCCCTGTTCTCAGCCAGGCTGGGTGCAAACCTCTGCATTTCCTCAGCAGCTGCAACATAAATCTCTCCAGTGCCCTAGTCAGCTTCCTGGAAAATCTCGGGACCCAGTGGTGTAAGTTGAGTTACTAATCACTCTCTGCAGGAGAGGACATCTCTGTGAGTCCTACTGGTAATCTTCCCTGCTGCATCCTGGCTGCATGGACTGCCTGAATCTCATCGGGAGGCTGCAGAAAGGCTGTTCCATCAGCTAAAGCAAGCCAAGGGCTTCGGCTTAGTGTCAGCTTTGAGAGACTTTGGTCTAGGGAGCACCCCAAACTGAACATGGAGGCTCTGTGTAAAAAGTGATTCAGTTTAGAAGAGAGGAGGGAACATCAGTGTGTTTAATGCTGCTGTAGATTCTTCACCCTCTCTGCTGCGTCCTGCATTTCCCTAATGATCAGGCACAAATTGCAGCTAGAGGGCACAAGTGCCCTAATGCTGGCCGGAGGCAACTCACACACCCTCCACTGGGTTTTGGAGCAGGATCCCAGGGGGAAACACAGTCCCTCTCTCCTTCTGGAGTACAGATAAAGCTGCATATCAGCAAGATGTGAGAGCTCTGAGATGAGTTCCAGATGGGAGCTGATGAAGCAGAGATCCGATGAGGCTGCAGATGGCTGCAGCCATGGAGGAGCAGGCTCTCAAGGAGCAGAGGGAGGCTCAGGCAAGGCAGCACAAGAAATGGGAAGCTAAGAAGGTCTGAAAATTTACAAAAGCAGAGCCAGAGTAAAGCTTGAAAATAATTCAGATCTAGATCTTAGGACCAATGGGACTATGTGGGTGGTGACAGGCATGTTTGAGCAGCCCAGGGGCATGCTGTGTGTGACAGGGCCTGGAGCACTGGGACTGTGCAGCAAAAAGGATGATGATACACAAGCTGGCACTCACATATGTTCCATAGCTTTGCTGAATGATGGAACAGACAACTATGGTGAGGCTGCCACAGCCTCACTCAGTGCTGCTTCATTGCCCAGAGCTGCCAGGAACCCTCAGATCACGCTTTCCTACACACTCCCACTTCTTAGCCACTCCAAAAGGGTGAAGACCAGAGTGGTGCTATGTGCTTTGCAGTTCAAAGCCTCCTGCATCCACCATACCAGAGCATGCTCTGTGCAAGAGGGAAGGATTCTCCCTGGCCAGACAGGTAAAGGGCAATGTAAGGGGCATAGCAGACCTGTCCATAGCAGCACCTTTCGATTAGGACTGGCAAGATAAAAAGTTTTACCAGCTTCTCCTTGGTGCTGGGGCTAAAAAGGGGAAATTTGAACTCCCAGAGGCCAGCAGGGGGCTGAACAGGCGGTGCAGAAGTTAGCTGAGATACTGAAGCTAATGGCAACTTTGAAACACCAGCTTAAGGGAATAAAAGAAGGGTCCCCAAGGTCTTGCAAGCTACAAGTATGCCTTAATTAACATCTTCTCAGCTACAAATTAAGAGTAAAAACAGAAAAAAATCCTGTCATGCTTTAGACAAGCTGAGTAAGAACAGGGGACAATATGCAGCATGCCTCTCAGCATCTCTCCATCATCCAGTTGCTTCCATTTTGTGTGACCACCTAATTTTGGTATCAGAACTCTCATCGGAATAACCTTGTTCTCCTCTCTGTGCCGCCCTTCCTCTTGTACTCAGGCTGCTGCCCTGCCTCTGCTTCAGAGTGCCAAGCCTTTTCTTTTTGAAATCCAGCCACTTTGTATGGTGGTACCTTCCTAAAGCTAGCCCTAAATAACACCTCTAACCTATGGTCTTGCACTTAAAGCAGTGCTGCTTTCTGGGTCAAAAGAATTAATTTGATCATAAAATCATGTAAGAGGGTTTTAGCCTTCATTATTTCCAGTTGCAGACTAATTTAAATGCAGCATTCAAAAGGCCCTGCAGTGCAATTACACAACCAACTGCAGGAAAATTAATAACTCTTAATTGTACCATGGCAGCAAGGTGATATCAGAATCAGCCTGTTTTTCCAAGAAGACCTCTTTTCCAAAAGCATCACCTCCATACCCCCCAAGAGTCCCACTAGCCCCTTCCTCAGCAAACATCTTGCACACAGAGACAAATATAACTTTGCCACATAGCATGCCCTCATTGCACTGTGCAGATGCAGTAGATCTATGTATTCATTTGAAAAACACTTCCTCTATTGCATGTTCTTTCCAAGCAGCCTATTTTGCTGGCATGAGGAGTGAGCAGGAGAAGGTCTCCCTCATCAACAGCTTCAGCCTGACATAGCCTCAGAGCAGAGAGCAGGTTGCTGACTTTTCTAAGGAATGGACCACTGACGTGAAGAGTGCCCATGAGGTTTCATGTACTGCCCATACTCCCACTCCATTGTTTTGAAATTCAGTGTTTTTCTGCTCTGCAGATCTTCTGCCAGCATAGCTCCAGCCTTTATAAAGATCTTATAAAGCTTTGCCCCACCTCCACTATCAATAGACCTATATTAAAATAGGTCTTACCTGGAGGTATGCTGCTCTGGCTTCCAGAGTACACAAGTGAAGCAAAGAAGTCCAGAGGCAGAGAAAGATGGGCTGGTTGTCAGATTGCTCCTGTCTTGCTTGGCCATCCTTCTCTCTGCAGCCTGGCTCCCTGACTCCTCTGGCCCCAGCTCTGTGGTTGTTCTCCTGGCCCTCCTAGTCCACACTAGACTTCTTGTCAGTGCCACAGCCATGCCACAAAGCTGCCCCTGATGCATTTACTTTGGTGTCTCTGCAGGGAGGCATTGGGGAACTGGCTTGGAAGCCCACCCAGAAGGGGCAGGAGACACTGCTCATCTTGTTCCAGTCCCTGCAGGAATAGCTGAAGTTTGCTTTTCTGCAAGAAGGGGTGCTCAAATCTGCTGAGGGAGGAGGGATGGGAAGCAATAGCCAAGGAACAACCTCACAGCACCTAAGCAAAACCTTGATGCATTTCCCTCTTTCCTATCTGACAGATGCAAATTGGTGGCAGCATGATAGATCTGGACCTGTGCTGTTACCCAGGTCAGCAAAAGTAGATGCCAAGTGCTCCACACTCACTGAAGGTCCCTCTACCAGCACCGAGCATACAAGGGGTAGGTTGGAAACCAGTGGAGGAGGAAATATATCCAGTCCTCCTGATTGGCAGCAGTTGGTGCAAAAGCCTGAAGCCAAAGTCCCTTACACATGTCCCCAGGTTGGGCACACTCTCCTTCTAAAGCCAGACCAGGCAACCTCAATGGCTTTTTCTACATTTAGGAACCCCTGGATGTCCAGAAAAGCAGCAGCAGTGCAGAATGGTTAATGCAACCAAGCTGCTTCAGCTTCTCAGAAGTGAAGTAGGAAAACACAGGTTTAAAAAGTTTGTCTTGTGTAACTTATTTGCATTATTGCTGTACAAACATTAGCTTGTCTCCCGAAAAGACCATAATGACCTTGTTAGATCTTTGAAAAGGAAAATAAAACTTGTTTGTTTCGGGCTTTTTCCTAAACTGGAAGTTGTAATTTGTTTGGGAATGAAATGCAAGGTTAAACTGTGATAAGGATGTAACCATGGTAATACAGGAACAGCTGTTGAGGCAATTTTGCATGGGAGATTTGTGTAATCACTGAGAATGACAATTGGGAAAATAAATATGTAAAGCAGAAAAAGAAAAAAAAAAACCAACCACTACCCGCCCCCAAAACCAAAACAACAAAAAAGGAAGCTATAAAATAAATGCTTGAGCTTCCTTGGATGTTTCCTCAAGGTATCCCTTTCTGGAGAGTTTTAACCACACTAGTTATTTCAAAACGGTCTAGTAGAAAAAAGCCACAGCTACTTTGCCTTTAGCAATGAAGAATAGCAACAATATATTTTTATTTCTGCCAGGCCAAGTCCAGGATCTCCTGCAGTAAGAGTTCTGCTGCAAATCATTATAGTGTTTATTTTAGATGGATTTGTTTAACTAGGCTCCAGTTGATCTCAGCCTAACTCAACAAGCAAGATTTCCAGCATTTAAAAAAAATAATTTAAAGAAGTCAGGAAAAACATATAAATCAGTCTTCCTCCAGAACTGGTTTGCAAGTTTTCTTTCCACCCCAATTGCAGGTCAGCACAACCTACTTGTCCTCAGCCTTTGCTGACAACGAAATATCCCTTCCTCTTCCATACATATTACTCGCCTCATTCTCATCTAGAACTAATAGCATCAGATACAGATGACACTGCTGTTTCTGAGTGGTACAGCATCAGTGTCCCTGTTAGCCTGCTTTATTCTTTCTGTCTTGTTCCAAAGTTCTGGTCATAAATATTGTTGTGGCCTGGGAAAACCACTACCTCAACACAGTTTGCTGCAAAGGTCTTCCTTGCTGGCGTATCACGTGATTATTTGGTTTCTGTGCTTATAAAAACAAAGAAACACTAACGTAACTTTCCATACATCTCAGCAATCTGTCTTTTTTGGACTCACTGCTTCTTCTTTAAACTTTAGTCAGAGGGCAACCTACCTGGCACACTCACTTTTTCCAGGGGTGCTGCATAATAAAAATACAGGTAGTAAACAAAAGCAGTGGCTAAAAAAGAATAGAGATGAGGTCTCTTTTCAGCCATCATCAGCACCTGCAGCTCTTCTCATAAAGGAGCTGCCAGTGATGGTACCAAAGGTCCTTAGAGTCAGGACTTAATTCCACTGCCAAGGGAACACCTGCATCACCTCCCACCTGCACAGAAAGAGGAGTGTACTGCAATAACATCTCTGCCTGTTTAAGATTCAAAGCACAATTTTTGGTGCAGTTTAGAAATCAATTAAGTAGCATAATTCTGTTTTGGGATACCCTGTGCCCTCTAGGAACAGTATGATGCAGGCTAGGAAATGCTCTGAATGGATGGACCAGAAACAACGGATGTAAATTGGAAGGGGGTAGATTTAGACTTGACATAAGAAAGAAATTTCTTTACAGTGAGGATGGTGAAACACTGGAACAGGTTGCCCAGAGAGGTTATGGGTGCCCCCTCTCCGGAGGTGTTCATGGCCAGGCTGGACATGGTACTGAGCAGCCTGATCTAGTGGGAGATGTCCCTGCCTATGGCAGGGGGGCTGGAACTAGATGATCTTTAAGGGCCCTTCCAACCTGAACTATTCTATGATGTTGTCCTTACATACTGAAGTTCTTATACTGCATTGTCTTTCCAGGCAGTACTTGAAAATTGACTGCAAATGATATTATTAAACTTAGCAACAGAACATGTCATGAACCCAGAAATCATAAGCCCTTGAATTTAGGTGCTGAATATAAAACCTGCAAAGAGAGAAAGGTGTGATATGCTATTGTCAGTGCTATGGTGCAAGATATCATCAGGACACTTGATGATTTTATCAAACAGTCTTTGATCTGAAGCATCACATCAAGCGTCCCTAGAAGGCAGAGCTCAGCAGATGAAGATTCCCTCTCTCTGAAGAACAACTGAATACTAATCAAAATATTGCTGATGTACCTGCAGGTGAGTAAAGTTCAAACGCTATGGCCATTTGAAAATCTCAGAGCTCTTACAAAAATTATAATCATCTGGAGAAAAATGAGGTTTTTTCAGTCACCTTCATTATTTGATGTCACAGAATGATATTCATTTTCAGAGGTAAGTAGCGAATTCAAAAAGCCTACAGAATATTTTTCATCTTTGGAATCACAACCAGAACATCATAAGTGTGATCACTGACTAATTCTCATCTGAGACTCTTTTTCACATGGCTTTTACAAGAGATTTTTTTCAGGATCCACACACAAAAATATATAGAAGGACTAAACAGTAAGAAATTGTTGACAGTGATAAAAAAGACACCATGAACCAAAGTAATTTAGGCATGGAAAAAAAAGTGGATTCTAACTACATTTTCCAAAATCAGCTCACTAGGAAGCAGGTTTACTGTCTCATCTATAAAGGATGGTGAATCTGATGGAGCTACAGCCAGAGCAACAGTACTTCTGTGCTTAAATGAGGCATCTTTAAATGTCTTTAACCAAAAAAAATTGCTAACTTATAGCTTTTGTCATAACTTTTGTCAGTTTCTAGAACTTGCAATGCAAGGTCACAATGCCAAAAGTGACCTTTAGGTATTACTTGCAACCTTTTCTAATGACCTAAACATTGTTACAAGCAGAAGGATTTTATTGAGAAAACACTGAAAATCAGCATTCTAGGGGCTAAATTTTTACTACATCACATATTAAGCGGGTATTAGCCAGTTACTTACAAATATACATACATATATATATATGATTACTCACAAATCAGTAACTATACCCAAATATTGCCAGTACTTTGCTTATTCTTTTAACTGAGACATAGTGGCTGAAGTCCTTTCTACCAAGTTCAGGCTATTGTTGCTTTGTCTTCTGAAAGATGTTGCTTAATAGAAGATAAACACACTCAGAATATGGTCAGATAAGGTTATTTCATTTTGAAGCACTGCACAAAGGAAATGCAGAAGGCTTCTAAGAAACCCTTCCAGGCAGTGGGACAGCTAAGCACTTGCATACTTTATCTATGAACATCATCAGTTCTATGAACATCATATCTATGAATCAACATTAGTTCTTGGAAGCTTGTAAGCTTTGGCTATATGGGGCCTCCTCCCAACTATAGAAACAATCATCTGACTAATCATAGTCAGGAGGATGGCTTCACATTTCCCACTTAACTGATGGCTTCTGGTGTTTGCTTTCAAGAAGGAACTAAGTAACTACCCAAAAAAAATTAAAAATAAATTTAAAAAAAAAAGAGGTAAAAAGGAACCTTAAGGCAATAATAATTTCCTGTGCTTGTTCCTTCCCAGCTGTAGGAATATTTAAACTGCAACAGTAAATGGGGCTACAACCTGCAGCTTTCACATAGATGCTGTAAGAGGAATAGGACCTCATAGTCTTGGTTGTAAGATAAACAACATCTGAAAGTTCAACCCACAGTTGAACTGGTTGTCAGCACTGTTTTATGAGAAAAGGCTTGTATTTTCTGTGCTCTGCAGCACCTGCAACCTCCTGTGAGGAATATCTAGCTCAAGAGACAGTCATAGTTTTTGGCAAAAGGGAGATTAAAAAACCAAAACCCAAAAAAACCCCCAAACAACAAAAAAACCCCAGCCCATCAAACATTTTCTAATTTCTTTGAAGCTGTTTCCTCACCTGGCTAACAGACAGCTGATGTGCTGGGCTAATCATCTGGGGATAAGTGACAAAACCATTGTAAGCTGTTGACAAAGATCCTACTGCACTCCCCCGAAGACCATGGTTTTAGAAACAGAAATTGGGCCACAACTGAGAGTAACATCTCACCCTATCTCTAAGAAGTTATTCCACTCTCTCTCCTCAGATAATCTCTCTAAAGCTGAGTGCTTAGTTAAAATAATATTTACACTACCCTTAAGGAGCTGCCTTTGGGTTGCTTTTAGCAATCTCCTTAGATTAGGGGTTAATTGCACTTCCTTTTCCTCACAGGTCTTCTTCAAAGCAAATGAGAATAAATCACTGAGCTACAGCAGTGCAACTCAACCACTTTAATTCTGTGCCCTGAACAAATTTCTCTGTAAGCCAATACTCATGTGGAATCCATTTATACACTCTACATATATGTGTGCATGCATGTTTGTTACTGGCACAGTTTATTATTCACTTACAATTTTTTCCTACATTAAATGGCACTTTCTAAGAAAAGAAAAAGTGAATAACAAAAGAAAAAGAGAATAATACAAGAAAAAGAGAATAATTTTTATACCATCAGCTACATCAGCAGCTGTCAAAAATGGTAATGTTGGCTCCAATCAAGATACACATTAAACATTTTATTAGTAACATAGAAGGATAAGGAATGATGCCAGCCACATATACACATACATACAATATTGCAGTAAGGGAATATTCATGAGGGATTTTAGTTTTTTCTTGAAACAAAGAAAGAGACACTAACAAGATTGAAACATGGCAGCAAAAATATTTTCTATGCTCATGAGAAGAACAAAGACATGAGCAGTAAAGTATATAATTCTTACATGGAAATACATTTCTCTTCAAATATTTTTTGTTTAGTTCAATCTAGTTCATGCATTAACATCACTTCTCCCTCTTCACAGACTTCTGATCAAATGGTGGCAGTGGGGAAATCAGATGGGATGCAATAACTCAGCCTGCAGTTTATGAATCATTAGTAGCCTCTAATATTTAAGAAGGTGCTACATACCCCTATTGAAAGATGGCAATCAAAAAGGTCACATGGTCCCATTCATGCAGGAAAACTCAAGAACTCACAAAATGGAATAATGAAAGCAAATAAATTCTCAGAGCTTAACCTGATTTCACTTGGGTGTAGATCGACAGAATAGTCCAAAGATTTGTCAAAAAGCCATTTTTTCATTAGGCAACACAAGCAAGCAGCTGTAATTACACACTCCAGTGATTGTCCCTGTAACAACAGACTGCCTTGAACAAAAGGGATGACTGAGAGAATGAAGTTAGAAAAGCCCGGTTAACCTGAAATTATTCATATGTATTGTCCCACTTCTTCTCTTCTTCCTTCCTCATAAAACATGAACTTTTAGCAAGAGATGCTATTAAATACAAGCACTCCCTGAAGACAAGTGCTCTCTGAAGGGCTTAACATCCCAAGCTGAAGAAGAGAGCTCCCAATTCCAAGTTATACCTTACAGGTCTGACATTTTCACACCTAGCCAACAGAAATGAAGGTTTCAAGGCCATGTTAGGTATCTTAAATAAAAATAGATCAGTTTTTCTCTGGGTCTCTCCTCCTGAAGTTAGCAAAAATTTGGTCTGGAAGAAACAAACAAAGATACCAGTTCTCTTAAGGGATAATCTCTGAATCTTGTAGATGGAAGCCAGTAATTACACACCCTGATGGGCCTTAGGGGTAGCACCCTAGCTCTCTTCCATCCTCTAGATTTATCTTGAGGTACTATAAAGAAAAACACCTAAAAAAGCAAAAGCTTATGCATGGGACTGGGATGTCTCTCCTCACTTGGCTTCCTACTACATCCTCTTGACAGTTTACACTGAATTATTATCTCTTTAAGCATTATGCTCTTCAGACCCCACCTTACTCTTACTGGAGGGCTGAGCCAGAATTTCAAGGCTAAGGGAGTCAGAAACCCTATTCCCAGTTCCAGATGGGTATTTCACTGGGTGGATGTTGTTTATCTAAAAATTAACCCAAATTTATTTCTACCATGAGCTAGAATCTCAGTTTCTTGACAGATGATATAATTATTGCATGAATTACTGGCTTTTTTTATGTTTCGTCGCTGAACCTTATATTTAACTACCGTATCCTTACTTAGAAATAGCACTCAGGTTTCCAATTTTCAAACTTCTTTTACAAGAGGAGTATTAAATCCAGGAGGTAATTAAGCCTTCATTATTAGGAACATTTTCTTTTCAGGGTCCCAGCAGGGCTTCCAACGTGCCAGAACCTTGTTTGGACCTTTTCAAAGGAAAGCCAACTAATCTGGCAGAAGATTAAAAACAAAAGGAGCCAGAAGGGCTATAATATTTTTTCAATAATCAATAATTAAAGAAACTGAAAACCAGTAGAGAAGATAAGAATTAAAACCAAATTTTTTAAAAGAAAGAAATAGACCTCAATCTTTGAATTTGAACAGCAAGTACTGGACATCCAGAAAGCATTCTGGATACAACCAAAGTCTTCCTATTGGACATCTGAAAACAATTCCCCAAAACTGCAAAAAAATCATCTTGCTAATATTTTGCAACAACAGAAGTACAAAGCAACCAAGGGCCATGAACACAAATATTTACTGAATTTGTACCTTGATGAAGAATGTACATATTTTGACACAAATCTTGTTTCCAAAGGGAAAGGCCATGCACAGATACCAAAAGGCAGGAACTTTCACTTTGCTCACTCAGGCTGAAAGCAAGGACATCCTTTGACAAGGCAGCTTGTATCGCAGCAAATCACTAAATGTAAAGAACTGACATAATGAAACTGTCTCTACTTCCATTCCTATATACTCCAGTGCTGCCATTTGAATATCTGCCACTGACTTTTCCTTCACCAGAGGACTCTCCTCATAGAGCTCACTCCTCCAGGAGCAGCGAGGTATGCCTGTTTGTCTCTAGCACTGCACGTGGCAAAGAGACACAGAGCCCTTTTGGAAATGCAAGCATTCCAAGCATGCTTAGCTTATTCTGGTTTGTATACTGCCATTCAGTCTTCCCATGTTTGAAGCATTTGCCATATAAAGTGTTGAATCGAGATCATCAGATTCAGAGGCTATAGACAGCTGAGTTTATAGGGTACATCTCACAAAAAAATGTTCTGTAAATCCAGAGAGAGACAATGGGGGGAAAAGCATTTAAGGACACATCAAACTGAAAGATTACCTTGGAATTAAAAAGTTCCCCATACCCAATTGTAACAATCCATGGGAAAATCTGAGTAGGATTCCAACTTCTGGATGGTGCCACATCTGTGGGAACTCAGAGAGATGCCACCTTTGACGGCAGGCTCAATGACTGCTAAAGTTTAAGTGCTTGCAGGAAGTCTGCTCACTCAGGTCTGACTTTTGGAGTAATTTTAGAGCCTCAGTGTAATTGTAGTGCAATCAGTCCATTAGATGTATAGAGCATAAGGTCAAAGAGAATATTTTCAGAAGCCCTGCAGTGGGAAACCTACTTTCCAAATACAGATAAATGTAGTAACACAAGGACTATGTAAATGAAGTCTGCTCCTTTTGTAGCTAAAATGCATGATACAAACAGCAAATATTTCATCCTTCGGGTCACCCTTACAGCTTTCCACAAGCTGCAAAAGACATGCTTTAAGCTATATGAAAATTTCACAAGAAAGGATACAACTAATAACACAGAGAGATAAATGCAAAAGGATAGAACAGGTTTTCTGATACTCCACAAATACTCAGATAAGATTTAACATCAAAATATGGAATTTCTTCAGCAGCACTGATTAAACTCAAGATGAGGCAAGGATCTTCTTTACAAAGTAAAGGCACCAGCTCTTTGTAAACACGTACTCGTCACACTTTGAGAACGCACTAATAAAACTCCATGGAGGCAACCTGTATGGTAGTGTTCCATCACTTCTAAATGCTTCTTCCCAGTATATATATCAGAGGCCTTTCTCCTAATTTTTACAGTATGTAACAAGCATTGGGGTTTTTTTCAATTTATCTAGTGTGAAACTCTAGTGTGAAATTCTTTAAATCTCTCTGTAAATTTTACAGTGAATCCACAAGACAGTGTTTTCTTTTGTCTGCCTTCTGATACCTATCAAGAAGTTTCAAGGCAAAAGGAAAGTCAGATATCTGTATGAAACACGCATTTGTGGTTATCTCTTGTTTTCAGTATTGTGCTATAGATAGGTTTCCCAGAAGGAACCATTGGCTTATATTAAAAATACAAATACATTTAAAAAGAAAAAGAGTAACTTCTGAACAATCTCCAGTTGTGCAGCTACCTACTTTCTGACTTCTCAAATGCACTATCAAAAAATGAACAAGAAAACAAGACTAGATACTTACTTCTGATCATGACGACTGTACTTCAGGGTTTCAGAGTTTTTCAAGTATGCATCCTGAATGCACATGTCTCCCTAAGCATGGAGGGTATTTACACAGTTCTTTACCAATGAAACTGTAAAACTTGAAAAGTGTTAAAATAAATATTCCATACAAAGGTGAACTGTTTGCACCCCTGGGCAAAACCGACGGAGCATCTTCATAGTTTCCATGGCACAGCTATCACCAATATCAAACACATTTCACTACTCATACACACCAATCCAGTGATTACACTAAGTGATATTGTTCAGTATCCAACAAAACTTGTGCGTTTCTTAGCCACCTTCTCTCAACTTTATAAAGCTGATTGAATTTTTAATGTAGTACTTTCAGCTTCTACAGGACTGTCAACTGGTACCTACAGAGGAGGAAAAAAACAAAGGAGGAATTAAGATGTTATTCAGCTGAAGTTATTCCCAACCTCAGTATTCTTTGATAACTAGGTTAGATTCCAATAGCATTGGTTGTTAATTAGCCAAATGAGGCAGTTATAGAAAGTTCTATTTTTCCTTATATCTGTAATGAAAAAAGAAAACAAACCAAAACCACACCAAATTGGGTTTCTCAGTGTAAGTCTGAAGTGTGTATTTACTGCATATAGATATTTATGACATGGATTTTAACTTTAAGGGTTTTTCTCCTTTACATTTAAACACAGCAGAATCTTGATGATCAAGGTTTGGCATCAAAGTACTATTGTACCTTATTAACACAGCAGCTCTCAATTATTTACAGTAATAGCAGGGCAAAGACTCTATGTAGCCTTTTGTTATACCCTGGCTAATATAAATGAAGTGGTGTGACACTATAGGCTAATTAACAAGGTGGTAACAGAAAACAGACAAGTCATGGACCACTGCCTACAGTCAGCATCCCTGAGACAGTCTCAACCCAAGCTGGCAAAGCCACAGGATGCCATACCATGTACACAAGGTTGCAGAGTTTTGAGATCTAAGTTAGCTCATAGAGCACTGGATGAGAAGTTTCTGGACCTTATGCAGACATTAGCAGTGTGCACCTGATCCCAGATGATGAAAAGCTGCTCTACATGCAAGGTAGCCACACATAAAAAGAAGCCTGGCAGAGGATCTTGTACTATCTGACTCCAAAAACCTGCTTCATAATCTTGAATCAAATGATAAAAAAATCCACAGCACTGAAAAAAACATTTCCAGTGATAGTCTTATTTCTACTAGTAACTGTTAACTTGGAAAAGCTGCTGAAACATGATTTTCAGACCTCCTGAACAGCAGAAGGTGCTATATTCTTGCTCAATTTAAATTTTAAATGTTCTCTCTCAATTTAAATTGAGAGGGTACAGAGCAGCACAGACTCATCTCTTCATGAAGCACAGTACAGAAGCTGCAGCTTGACCTCTGTTCATCAGACACTAACTTCACTTAAAAGGTCTGCAACTATTTTAAATAAAGTTGTAGTTTATAGCAAACCACCCAACCTAACATATAAAAAGGCTTCACAATTTACAACTCTACTTCAAAACATGAAAAAGCAAGATTCCAGCTATAAAACCAGATTAAAAATTAGCCACTTAAATTTCAGGAAAATCATAAAGCAAGTGGTCTTTTACTCATGGGAACCAAGAGGAAAACCATCCACCTGAGGGCAGCATTCCACGTGGTTCTGTTGTTACAAATTAGCAGGGAAACAGTCATATTGCAAGGTTTTGTCAATTACTCTTTTGCTCTTAATATTATTTTGCCAACAGAAGCCAAGCATTTGAGTGTGCTAATACAATCACAGTAGAAGAGTCATCACTTACAGCTTTAACATCCAAATTCATAATCCCTGAATTCACATTGTGTCTTCGCAAATCTGATTTTATTAAGGCTGAAACAAAAAAAAAAAATACAGAGAAAGCTGGTTCACAACTTTGCAATGACAGATTTCAAGGGAAATGTTTGTACTGTGCAAAAACACAGAAGCTGCTTTCAGCACATATTCAAAATACCTGTAGTCACCCTTTTTTACTGAATTGAACTTGCTGACAATTTAAAGCACACATAGAAAATGGCAACAAAAGCTTTTAAACCATGTGTACCTAAAGTAAAGCAATGGTTTTAGCACATTCAGTACATCTGTAGACACCAGCGTGTGTAAGTCACTGGTACTGTTCAGGAATGCATCAGCAGTTCCTTGGATTTGGAAAACTGCAAACTATCTCAATTTATGTATTTACATACACCATCCTATTCTGGAGAATGACATCTGCCTCAAATTCAAGACATGACTCAAGAAATGGGCCAGAGATGGCTGACTGTCCATATATTAGTAGCATCATCCTTAAAACAAAGGATGCACACAGCAAGAAGTTGCAGTGAAAAAGAAAGAAAAGAAAAATCAAAACAAAACCCCCTGCACTTCAACTTCTGTCAGCCAAGACAGGAAGCCACATATCTAATTCCTACATGCCATAGTGAATTTCTGCATAATTTTTCCATGTTTATCTCAAAACCCCTCCATATTCTTACATTCAAGAGAAATTGTTACTTACATATCTGATCATTTACCTGTTAAGATAATGCCCACAAAAATCCAAGCACAAAGAAAGACGTTTCCTGCACAAGGACTATAGTCTGTTGTGAGTTTTCCTTGAACGAGCGTAAAGACAATTCCAAAAATCTATAAACAAACAAGTCACTTCATCAGGATCACAAAGAAAAGAGTCATCACTTTATCTGGCAAAGTTTCAAGTCACATCATGTAGAAATCAAATTTAAAAAATTAAGACTACAGCAACACATCAGAGACTTAGCAGCCAAGACTAAGAAAGCCTTCCTAGATTCAAGCAGGGTGGCTTTCCTGAGTACTACTGGACTTGAAGAACTAAAAGTATATAACCTGTGCTGAAGCATTAAGGAGACCTGAGGAAGTGCCTTCAGACTCTGGGTATGTAATTTCCACAGCAAATTCAAACCCAAGAGGGAGATAACCGGTCATGAAGAACCTGTTGAAGAGTAAGAGGGTAGCAGATGTGGCCTTCATCTATTACTACAGCTAAGAAAATCAAGCATAAACACATGAAATTATGTATTAGCTGTCATTTTGAAGTGTTTGTTTTCAAGACCTTGCATGATTCAATACCCACTTTGCCTGATACATTCCCCCAACCTCACACAACAATTTAAGCCATACAACTCTTTTTTTAGGACAAGGATGTTTTAACATATTTGTCCTGCTTCCCAGAATCACTCGCACTCCGCTCCATGTGTATGGACTCTGTCTACAAGCCTCTTTATACTTGAAGCCAATTGGCTTCAAATGTAAGAATCCTTTGATCAGCCCAAAAATAGGTGCTGGAGAACAAAAAGAGACCATTAGCAGGGAGTGATGCTGGGCACTGGAATATCTGCTAGAAGCTGCTGTGAAAGAAACTGAGGGGACCAATGTGTGACAGGAAAAACAAAGGCTAAACGCAGTCCATGTTGGTTGATTAAACTGAAATTTTCAAGACATTTCTGGCTCTACTCTGACTGTGTGTCTGGACGCAGCACTATTCCCTTCAGGGCTTTTAGATCATGTGTCTATGAGAAGTGCTCATGCTCTTCTGAGTGAAGAGAGCACCCAGCATGTTGCTTGGGATATCCAAAAAAAAAAAATTAACCAAAGTGCACACTGAGATTTGCTCAGTTAAATACTAACACTTATCCACTGGCCAAAAAAAAAAGGTTCAGCTCTACTGCATACAGCTTTTTGAATTGTAACCTAACTGACCACATCTAGATTTTTCTTAGGTCCATTAAAATGTTAAATGAAATTCACTGAAAAGTGAGTTTCTTGGGACTCATTCTGATGTAACAGCAGGCATCTGTACCCTGAGCTATAGGTTGACAGCATGGCTAGAGAATATACAGTACAACAGTTTAGTTAAAACAGCTAAATATTGTTTCTAAACAGAACTGCAGTACGTCATCTAGTTCTCTTTAATTGCTCACCCAAGTACTCCTCCAGTCACAAACACCACTATAAGGTATCCCAGGTCCAAGGTGAAAGTAAATATCAGCAACCCAATGAAAGAGAGAATGTAAACAATCAAAGTAGTTTGCCTGTAACCCAAAAAAAAAAAACACCCAAAATTAAAAAATTAACACTGTTAACATCCGGTTATAGAGCATGGCTGAAGCCCAGGAAGTGTAATGCAAACATTACTCACTCACTAATAACTGCCATTCTACAGCTATAAAATTTCCTTCATGTACTTGTGACTCAAACATATCATACACTGAAAATATATCCCTCCCTGAAGTATTCATTGCCTTGATTATGTGGCAGCTTTGCTGAAGGCTAAAGAGACTTACAGCAGATATATTGCCTTAAGACTATTTTAATTCTCCACCACATTGTACATCTGGGCCATTCTGTAGCACTGCCCCTCATACAATACACAAGCAGACAAACTGAACACCATTAGCTATAAAAGTCAGCCTAAGAGACAAGTCAAACAAATCTCATTTCAATATTCTATTTATTTTAAAGCTGGAATAAAGGATACCATCCAAAGCATTAAAGCCCCTACCACTTATTTTATAAGCCAAAACACGTACAGAAACAAAGCCAACCTACAGCATTAACATCCATTAGGTTTCTAGAGCTTAGTACACATAGTGTACTAAGAGACACAAGGGAGATCTACTCCACTGCACTTCTCACTCCTGGGATTCACCATACTGTAGGTGATGGACCCAGGAGCTCCCACCCCAGAACAGAGTTCTGTCCCATGATCATCCCCAAATTAAAGCAATTGTTATGTTTACTAATATAACCAGGAGTAGCAAAAAAGAGAATCCATCAACTGTTCATTTTACAAAACAGCATAGAGTAGATTTCTAGCTTTACGCTTTTCTAGGAGGAAGGTCTCCAGGCCACTGTACAAATGACATACAGTGCTTTCCTTGTTAACCCTACACTCCTGAAGAGACAGGAGTAGATGGACAACCCTCTCACTCCATCTTTACATTCTCCCATCTCATTTCTTTTAACTAAGAATCAGTAAGAGTCCCAAGTCTCTGCTAAAGCCTCAAAAACTAGTCTCCATCAAGACCACTAAAAGATCAAGGATGAAATACATAATCAGTTCACTTCAACCCTTATGCTGCAGTATTTTTCCAAAGCAAATGCACTGCTCCTCTACCCCTATTCCCACAGATGCCTACCCACACTTACTTGTATGTTTTAGTGTAATCCAGCCACAAACCACAAATAATCGAACCCACCATTCCTGCCACCACCAGTGTCAAGCCAATTCTCCCAGCGTTCACTTCTTCTCCCTTTCAACAGATATTTATATGGTGCTCATTAATAACTTGCTTCCACTCAGAGTCAAGTTCAGACCTCTTGGCAGTCATAAGTGAAAACAACATTCCTATGACTCCTATAGTGCAAGAAACTGTAGGGGAGTATAAAGGAAACCAAATGTCTGAGCACACATCTACATACGTAACAATTAACATCACCTCTGCAAACATACAGTAAGAAAAAAAAAAGAAACAACAAAGAAGATGCAAGAAACTTACCTCATAATAAGTCACTATCATCTGGTTTAATAATGTGGAAACAGAATAAAATGCCCCAGTCATAATACCTGCAGTACCAAAAAAATAAAAAAATCTTCAACAATTACAGATAGCCTTGTAGAACTGCTACACTGAAGAGTTAATCTTCTGTTATTTAAGACTCACATTAAAGGCAAAACCTTCTACCGGCCAGATAAAATCTCACCAGATCAGAAAAAGTGTAACTTGAACAAGCCTGTCAGATTTTCATAGAATCATAGAATGGTTTGGGTTGGAAGAGACCTTAAAGATCATCTAGTGCCAACCCCTCTGCCATGGTCAAGGACACCTTCCACAAGACCAGGTTGCTCAGTGCCTTGTCCAGCCTGGCCTTCAACACCTCCAGGGAGGGGACATCCACAGCCTCTCTGGGCAACCTATTCTAGCTTCTCACCACACTCACAGTAAAGAACTTCTTTCTTACATCCACCCTAAATCTCCCCTCTTCCAAACTGCATCCATTACTCCTAGTCCTGTCATACATTAAAAGTCCTGTAACCCATTAAAAAGTCCTCCCCCACCTTTCTGTAGGCCCCCTTCAGGTACTGATATGTTACTATGAGGTCCCCCCTGCGCCTTCTCTTCTCCAGGCTAAACAACCCCAACTCCTTCAGTTTGTCCTCACAAGGGAGGTGCTCCAGCCCTCTGATCATCTTTTTGGCCCTCCTCTGGACCCACTCCAGAGAAGACATTCTCCAGACAACAGAATGTCCTTCTTGCATTGAGAGCTCAAGAAATGAACACAGTATTCCTGCATTGCTTGCTGAATACATAGAATTTTGATGCTTTCTCTCCCATAAAAAACAACCAACCACAACTAAAACTCAATGTGCACCCATTCAATTGTGATGCCAGACTATGGCCAGATAGCACCACTTACCATAGCTTATCAGTAAAAGTACAAATGGAATGTTTCTAAACAAGTTGATAATTGACTGCTTGTAGGAGTAATCCTCAGGAGGCATAGTTTGCAGGACTGCTTGAGAGTGACTAGGAGGGTACTTCGGCTTTTCTTCAAACACTGAGGGGAAAAGAAGGGATGAGTTTGGTTTGTCTTTACCAGACTAATGCTTTTTCCTTTCAAAGTGTTTCTGTTTGATTAATTTCTCAAGTTTAATTTGTGGTTTATATCAATTTTGTTTAAAAAAATATTCTACATGTTCCTTGTGGAAAAATCAAGTCACAGTCACAATGGATACACTATTTGGTTGCCTATGATTGCTACCAACCTATGGTCAAACATATGACTAGACCTTCCTATCTGAATATAAGAATAATATAAAAATATGAGAGAATATATACGAATAGTGTAAGAATAACAGAGAAATCTTATTGTATCATAGCATAGCAAAAAGACTAAGTGAGAAGGGCTGTTCCATGAGAAGCACAACATGCAGTAAACAGGTTGTCACTTTAACCCTGACACAATAGATAAACATACACAAGTAAACTTGCAAAAATGGAATGATCACTTTGAGCTCTGTCAGGTGAGATGCTATAAACGCTCTCTGTGGTCACTACTTCAATCACAAGAACAGCAAACTTACCAACTCCAGTTAAGAAGAACAACAGTGTGGACACTATAGCTGTTCCATAGAACATGATGCTGATGTTATGTGCCATTAGATCAAGATCATTAGGTGTATTTGGAACCAAAACAGGTGGCAACAAAAACCCAATTGCAGTGCCAAGCTGTAAAGCAAGGGAAAAAATGCCAAAATAATTTCTCCTTGAACATGAAAATTAACAGGAATGAGAAGCTTTACCAGGTAGAACTGAGAAATTCTATCATATTAAGTAGTAATAAAACTATGAAGGAAAAGTATTCTTTTAGTATCACATTTCCAAGTAATGTGCTCTCAATGACTTTTGACAATCGGCTCTTCAATAACTCAGACTATTATTTTAACTTTTTCATTTCTAAATTATACTACACCTGGTACTGCAGCACATTTAACAGCTAAGCAATAGAGAAATTGGTTTGCAGAAGAGCCTTTCATGGGAAAACACTGTGCATGTACATAAATTTCTATCAGTCATCCCGCAACTGAAGCCTAGAGATGGCAGGAGGTTCCAGCTACTCTTGTAAAAACACTCTTCTCTGCCTCTATCAAAAGGCTCCCCTGGATGTCACGATCCTGTCACTACAGTAACAAAGAATGACAGTCAAGATCTCCTGCAGAACTGATAGAGCAGAGAAATGCAAGAGAAAAGGAGCAACCCTATTAATATGCACAACCCCAAAACCCACACCTTCAGTTATTGCTAAGAAAACAAAGAAAAATCACAAAAATAAAATAGCAGAGGGATATAGTGTGGAGTCAATTCCAATATTAAAAAGAGACCAAAAACAAAGGCTGAAGTTTTGGATATACATGAAGCATTTGAAAACATTAAGGAACAACAGTCATGGTCTACTCTCCAATTTATCTTTGCTGCTTCTCCAAAATTAAACTGCATTTTAAAGTGTTGGAACAATTTCAGGTAAAAATTTTTTTTAAAAAATTTAAAGAGCACCAAAGACTGCTGGAGCAACACTCAAATTAAAGGTGTGCCAGTATGTTTACAAAGTGCCCTTTGTGGTTATGCTCAGTGATGGTTTTTCTGCCTTTTACCCCACCAGTTACACAGTAACAACTGCACACCTGAAGAATTTGTCTCTTTTCATCCTCATCCTTTGGCATATGAACTGCGGTAACATGAATCAAGCACAAAACCATCTTTTTTTCTAAAGCAATTTTTCCTGCCCCAGTGTGAGTCAATACAGTCCCCACAATATTGCAAGAGAGTCAAGTGGTACCATTTTTCACCTTTTAGATTTGAAGAGGTTAAAACTTGAAGGATTGAGAATCCCAGTAAGCCTGCTGTGCCCAGTTGAAGATGCTTAATACTTATGGCAATCTGGAACTCCTAACAACTCTTCAGCTGCAAATGACTAGCATCTCCAGATGTTGCAGTCTCAGCTGATGCAATCTGATCTTTGATAACTGTATTTTGATAACTCTGTCCCTTCCCTTCTTGCAGTCCCCAGCCCTGTTTGCTGTAGCTCTGTAGTTATGTAAAATACTTGATAAGAAATCAGATGACCAACAGCTCAGCTGGTTATAGCAACCTCATTCTGTTACATAGTTCACTTTGAGCAATTAAACAAGTATGATGAGGCTGTTTCATAAGGCATTGGGAGAAGTGAACTGCAATGGAAAACACTTTGTCAGTGTGTTTCAAGAGTGTTTCCCTGGCAATGGAGAGCATTAAATATGTCAGCACACTAATATCAGTCCTAGTTTCTGGTGGGGAATACAATCCAAGGTTTTATTTTTGTTCACACCCCTGTTCCTATTTTCCTTGTCCATCTTTCTTGTGCTTCCTATCTACACAATCTCTGCACTCCTGTTCCTGGCCCAAGCACCTCAACACCCCACATCTCAGCATCTGAGTGAAGTGTCATTTTCAGACTCCACATTAAACCCTTGGCACTGTACTGCAGAACTCAAACCCCAGTAACTCCTTGCTCCTGGGAGGACCATCACATGTTAGGGAGGGTGGAAATTTAGCTGCTAAAGAAACCTTTAATTCAATTCTAGGATGCAGATGCAAATTTTTTGCTGAACTAACAAAATAACCAGCCAATAGCTCCTACAGTATTCAGTCCTAGCGGGTCAGTTATGATTTCAAAGCAAAAAAAAAAAAAATTGTTTTGAAAAAGCTCTGGAAAAACTGTGTGTACCACTAGATATGAGCTAATGAGCAAACCTGACAGTAACACTAATATTACTGCTGTAATAATCCAAAGTGCACAAACATAAAGTCATTATCAACTCACATGAAGAAAACCAAATCCTCTGTTACCTTAATTAAACTGTACCTAAACTGACCTTAGCCTACCATTGGTGATGCTAATGGGAATCTTAACATTGCTTCCACAGAAAAGCAGGGACAGTGGCAAAGGGCGAGAACAAGGCTATGGGAGAAGAAAAAAAACCCAAATGTCAGCATTGAATCTCCACTTCTTCTTTCAAATATGCCTGTTCCTGTTCTCTGAAACCTACCAAGCCCACACATCCCAAGGAAACAAACCCATGCTGCAAGTGTCAGTTCCTCACAGTGACATGAACTATCAGAGTGTTACAGAAAACTCTGTGAGTCACCAAGGCATTGATTTATTAATGGCACTTGGTGATTCAAGCATGTATTTCAGAAAGCAGGAACTAGTGATGCATGTTGACACTGGGGCCCCTCCATGAAAGTTCAGGCCCTTCATCAGCCTCCAGCTGTGAGAGGATTCAGGCAGAAGAACAATGCTGATCAAAAGAGGGAAAGTGGTGCCCAACATCTTCTGAAAGGGATCTCGACTTGTGTACACTAGGTAGGTGGCAGTAGCAGCTGCACACTGACAGGCAGCCAGGGTTCTGCAAAGCTTGGCTGGCCAGGGAAAGTAGGATGTAACATCACCTTTGTGCTTGTCACAGAATCCCAGAACATCAGGGACTAGAAGGGACATCAAGAGATCATCTAGTCCAATCCCCCTGCTGGAGCAGGAACACCTAGATCAGGTCTCACAGGAATGCATCCAGATGGGTTTTCTGAATGCCTCTGGAGAAGGAGGCTCCACAACCTCTCTGGGCAGCTCGTTCCAGCTTTGTCCCCACTTAGTTCCTCTTCCCCTCTCCAGTGCTG
>VZTY01009367.1:229516-270994 GCA_013400935.1 Turnix velox | reverse complement strand
CCCCCGCCTCTTTGCCGGGAAGGAAGCCGTTGTAGCGCTGCAGGGGGGGCACGGCGGCGGCCGCAGACATCTCCGCGCTCTCCCCCTCTTCCTCCTCCTCACCACCACCACCGCCGCCGCCGTCCTCAACCATCTCGGCTTTCTCCCCACCCAGTTTCCCCGGCTGCAGCGGTGGCGGGCACAGCCCCGCGCTTCACTGGACAAGGTCAACACCCTCCAGCTCCGCTACGAAGCACACGCCACCTCCAGCGCCCCGCCCCCGGGGCCGGGTCCATGGGACCCAACCTGGAGAGGCGGAGCAGAAGGCGGCACCGGGGAGAGCGGAGGGGATGTCGGCTGGGCGGGAATACATTGAAAGAGCCGCTGTGTTCCACCTAAGCGAGATAGAAAGAGCCCAGCCGCTGGCGGCCCTCGCCTCACCCCTCCCTTCCCTCTGGGCCACACAAAGACCATGCCGCTGCCGGCGTCTTGAACGAAAGCATCTGGGTTTCCCCTGCCATCCTGGGCTTGTCTCTTGGTTGCGGAGGCGAAGAGAAACGTGCCGTAGCGATGGGAGGCGGATGGGCAGAGGTGGAGGTCGCGAACCGCGGCGGAAGGTGGCCAAGACCCATCCACAGCCGCGGGACGCAGCATTGCCCATTTCCATTCGGCGTTGAAATCGCATTTGATACGTATCCCCGGGAACTGGGGCCCTGTCTCTCTCCCGCGCGGAGACGGTGAGATGTCAGTCACCGCAGCGAGGACTCATTCCTCAGAGCCCGTCCGCCGCCCCTCAGAGCTCGGCCGCCGCCCCTCAGAGCCCGCTCACCGCCCCTCAGAGCCCGCCCGCCGCCCCTCAGAGCCCGCTGGCCGCCCCTCTGCGCTCTCTCACCCCCTGCGGTTCTCCCGCGGCGGGTACCGTACCTCGATAAAAAGACAAGACTGCTTTCCATAGAGCGTTAGGAGGATATGTAAAGTTTTTTAACGATGTTATAAGTATTTTGCTGGCCTTCCTGGCAAATCACTTGTGGTGTGTGTTGAGCCAGTGCCACACTGCATGTTGTTGACTTGAGGTGTCAGCTCAGGGCCAGTGGGAGGATGACCGAGCCACCCGCCTTAAGCTCCCTCACTAATTGTGAGCTGCTGTCTGTATAAGCTGTTTCTGATCTTATTTATGGCATGAATAATAATGTAAGCGCGTGCTTCAAAATGCCAGTTTGGCTGGATTGCTTTCCCTGAACACCTAGCTGAGAACTTTTTCCTGCAGAATACACATTAGGAAGCAGCTCTGTGCACCATGAGGGGGTGAGACACTGGCACAGGTTGCCCAGTGAGGTAGTGGAGGTCCCATCCCTGGAGACATGCTCGATAAGGCTCTGAGCAACCTGATCTAGTGCAAGATATGCCTGCTCACTGCACGGGGGTTGGAGTAGACGGCTCTTGAAGGTCTCTTCCAGCCCTATGATACTATGAATGGTAATGACTGCTGGCATTGAATCCTGAATTCGCAGGTGACAAGTGTGGGTTACTAGCTGTCTTTTTAAAAATAAAGTTACTTGTGTCTGATTCAGGCTTTTCTTGCCTCTTTCATTCATAGCAAGAAAAAGCCTGATTTATTTTTACTTTCCATGTGTCAGATCAGATACTAGGTAAATTGTTCTGAATTCCTTTGCCTTACTTCACGGTGCTGTAGCAATGAAGTCTTTGTTAAAGCAGGAGTTCAGTGGGAAGAACTGTAGTGGGAACTGAAAGAAACATTATCAAAGGAATAGATTAGTTGGCTTTTAATTTAGGAATCTAAGTCCATGTTACACATTGCTAAAAATATGCTGAAAACACACCTGAGACTATGTCTATGCTAGGACTTCCAGCAGCACCTAACTGGGACACAACTGTCCACACTGCTGAACTGCCACAGTAATCCCTGTGGGTTGGCCTTGAAGCCAGTGAAGGGGCTATGACAGTTTAGTCATATAGGTGGAGCACGAGCATCCTAAACAACTTTTGGAAAAAGGTGCAAACATTGACTTACAAGCGATTCAATCTAACATTTTTTCCCATTGAATTTTGAGTCACCTTAAAATCAATCCAAGGATAACTTTTACTGTTTAAAGACAGAGGAAAAAAGGCTTTGTTCTTCTCTCATTATTCCTTTTCCTACTTTTATACCTTGGCTATGATAGCAGGTAGAGTTGCTGCTAGCTAATACTCCCAGTGAAAGGTCCAAACAGCCTGTTGTTGAATGGCTGGCATGGCTTGGGTTTCACTGCCACAGTGCCCACACAGCATCAGCTCCTCTGTCTGCCTGGTGGTTCAACACAGTGTTGTCTGTTTCCTGTGCAGGGATCCTGCATGGAAGAAATAATTAAACACCCAGGAAATGCAGAGAAAAAGAGACCAAGCCCAGCAGAAGAAGGGGCACTTGGATGAAAACTACTTCCTATAAGGAAAGAAGACTTTCCAGAAAGAAATTTATTTACACCGTACCAGCACAAAGTCTCATCCACCTGTGTTACAGTTGCAGTGACCTCGTGGAAGTAAAACCAGGCTGGTTTAGATGAGGTAGGGTCCATAAAGTTCCATCTTTGGGGAAATTTGTCTCTATAAGTAATCCCCTAAGCAAGAGAGGAAAAGGCTAACCAAATTGACAGCATGAAGATAAAAATTTGGTGCTTATCTCCTGACTTTTTATGCAGCAGTATTTCATAGGCTTCACAATCATTATTTCTGATTTAGATTTACACTCATTTGTAAGATAAGCAGGGCCAAGGACATAGCTCCTCTGCTGGATCAAGTTACCCAAAGAAAAACATCCACTGCAGGGTTCACTTAAAATACACATCTTTGCATTTCTGCATTTCATGGACAATATATTAAGCTAAAAACAGAACACTGATGTCAAGGTTTTCAGTACAAATTTGGCTTAAAACTGCTGCTATCCTTTCTTAGTCTACTCTATGACTGAAAATTTAAGCTCTTCTGAATATTCCTACTAGTGATACAGCCAGAAATTACTCATGTATGCCCAAACATTAACGAAGTTGTTTCCTCCTGAGTATGGTGAAAGGTCTAAAATATATCTTATGTATCACAGAGTCACTGGGAAGTAACTGACAGTAATTTACTCCACAGAAATTATTCTTGTGTGCAAATTCCAGAATTCAGGCAGAGGCAAAGCACTCAAGTTTTCAGGCTGGAGAAAGTCAAAAGGCAATTAGAAATGCAGTACCCTTATTTGTAGTGGTGTTATTGTTCCTCCTGTAGCATATGTTCTGTTGAAAGATTTCTGTTGAAATGTTTTCATAACCATTTCTAAATTTCGGTTTTATCTTGCAGATAATCACATCTTTGTACAAAAAAATACCTCAGAAGGTGCTTTTTTGTTTCAGTCCAGGACATTTCACTAAATAAAGGAAACACAGCAGTAGAGTGCTGCTTTCAGGGTGGAATTAACTTTCTGACCCTCCAAGCTCGATTATTTCAATGATATCAATTCCTAGTTATGTCCTTTCAAATCTCAAAATCACAGCTAAGCCACCCCACAAAAGAACCCTGCTGGTCAATTGAGCCCAAGGTGAAGAGTCTGAAATAAACAATACAGGATATTACCAAAGTATCAACACTTCTAAAATAAAACTATAATTTTAATGTACAGTGGGCATGGGGCTAAGACTTCCAGATTTTCTGTTTTTGATTTTTTCAAATCATATATTTTAGTACTTCTCCCACACTATTTTACAATGCATTTAACTCTTGGTTATGATTTTCAGTGCAGAAGTTGATCTTTTGATGCAGAGTAAAACCTACACGGCAAGAGTGCACCAGGTACTTGTCTTCCAGGCAAGTTGTTTGTACAAGAAAACTACATCAGCTTAGGAATGGTATTTCAGAACAAAAGATCTGAACTTCCAACTGGGCTAGAAATGAACTATTTTAGGAGGACATTAAACAAAGCTCTTTAAGCTCAACTTGAAAGAAAATAGTCACATGATTAAATTTCTTGATTGAAGGCTATTAGGGAACATGGGGGAAAACATCCTCTTCCTCCTATGCAATATTTGCCCACTCTTCCCTTAAGATAAAGCTATAATCTGAGACAGATATTCAGAGAATCTTAGAATAGTAGAAAGGACCTTCAAATTCATATAGTCCAACCCCCCCTGCAGTGAGGAGGGACACCTTGTACTGGAATGAGAGTTTGCAATGCAGGGAACTTAACTAATATTTGTTTGTAGCTCCAGGTGTTTGACCACCTCAGTTTTGAATATGACAGCCCACAGTAGACATGTTTGCCAGTTACCTGTATTCTATTTTGATGTGCCAATAGGAATAAAGAAGAATACACTGAGATATCAGAAAAATTCTG
The DNA here is from genome assembly GCA_013400935.1 of Turnix velox. Lineage (NCBI taxonomy): Eukaryota > Metazoa > Chordata > Aves > Charadriiformes > Turnicidae > Turnix > Turnix velox. The sequence continues at coordinate 266,649 of VZTY01009367.1, read as the reverse complement.
AATTTTAAAATACAGGTAATGAATGCCTCTACACTGAACAATAGAAATCTGTGTTTCTGGGTGTCTCAATCCGTAGAAAAGAAGAAGAAGTGTACATCTGGTACTTCTGTCAAGCTGCCATCTGGTTTTCCTTCTGTAGTTAGCTAACAATTTCATGTACATAATGGAATATTACCCCTGAGTTTCCTGTGGATGCAAGCAGGGGAATAAAATTATCTATGCAAAATAAGTTCTGGGTACAAAAAAAAAAGCATGTGAACAAGTACCGTTGGTAAGGTTTGTTGGGTTCTTATTCACTGAGATTAATGGACTCTTTATATATTATTAGAAGTGTTATCTGCATTTCATTCCTTTATATATAGTAAGAAAAGTGTTTATGCCCACCAAAAATTACTAAAAAGTATTGTGACCTGATCTAGTTGTTTCTGCTATGGCAGAGGGATTTGACTAGATGATTTCTTGAGGTCCCTCCCAATCCCTGACATTCTGTTATAATACAGGGAAGGTTTTTCTTGGATGAACATTCTCATTTTTGACAGACACTCATTCACTCAAATATTGATTAACTTTAGGAAAAAGCTTCAAGGCATTTTTTGTCACTACTCCAAAGACTTTCACTACAACAACATGCTGGCAGGCAATCCTGACCTGCTGTAATTTATTTCTTTCTTAAAATGCAATAAACAACACTCTTCTCTGAGGGAGATCAGGCAACATCAACCTGATCCACTGGATCAACCAGATGGGGGGACAGAAGTGATTAGAGAAGCCATGCAGATGCAGCCTGCTACACCTAAGTGGGTTGGCTGGCTTCACTTCTATCCAGAGAAGCAGCTAGGCTGTACCTTAGCCCCTCCTGAATAATACACAGAGCCTTCCACTAACACAACTCCTTTATCAATTAAGCCTATAAGAATTCAGTAACATGAAAGGAATCACTTCCTAAACATTTTCTCTGATGGTTGTAGCAGGATCCCAAGTGACTGAGATGTGTGCAGAATGACCACTGAGACCCTCCACTCCCTGCCCTGTCTATGCAGAAGCACTGTTGAAGCCATCAGCTGGTGAAGTCATCATTCAGAGCAACAAGGATACAATACCCTCTGCACTTGTAGGAGGTCTCAGGTAACTTAAGAGTTACAACAATTAAAAGCACTATGCTTGTTAAATACACCATAGCATAACTTAAATTTTCTCTCTTTCACAATCTGATTCATTGAAACCTACCTGCCCAGTCTTTGCACACATGGCCTTTAAAAATTAAATGGAAGGTACATGTGAATTTGAAGCCACTAAGATCTTAGTGTGGAAATGTGCCTGTATTTTAAAGTCAGATGGCTCACCCAAGCTTGAGAACTGCTGCTGCTTTTACTACTGAGGAAATACAAATATTTAGTAACAGCTTGAAGTTCCCAGTTTCTTTCTGAAGAGGTTATCAGCAGGAAAAGAGCCATGTTCTTTAAAGGTCTACATCTATTTGGTAGGGAAGATGCTGACTGACTTCAGTTTAACTAAAAAACAAAGGATTTTTTTTGTTTAGTCTGACTAACAATAAAAGATGCCTGCCCAAGCCTCTGGCTGTGATAATACATTATGGAAAATGCTTTCACATTCTGGTAGCATTCATAGTTTTAACAGGAACTCAGCCAGACAGACACCACAAGGGACTCTTCTTGTTGGAGCTCCTGTGTCAGGAAAGAACTCCCAGTGTTTTCCAATGGCCCTTTTGAACAGTTACATTTTGCAGCACACTTAGCAAGCTACAAACTGTTTAGGATTATCCTTGGATTAGCTGAAAAGCCAGAACCTCTCACAGAAATTTCCCTCCCTTTTATCATCAGGGGAAACAAGCCTAGTGCCCCCATCATGCCATTATTGGCAAAGCCACCAGCCAGTGGGCACCTCCTCTGCTAGGACAATCCCAGGACTTCCAGAGGTTTTTGCATGTGAGTGGCAGCATCTATGTCATCCAGATGTTTTAGAGCAGGGGAGAACCTGACTTTCTGCTTCCACCTCCTGCCTATGGCCTGATCAACTCAACTATAGGCTCAGCTCCTGATGGCATCACTGGGAACAGAGGACCTTCAGCATTTCCAGCACTCATGCAGCACCTGACATCTCTGATGTCCACAGATACGTTCATCATTGTGTTTGCTGGAGCAGTGGTCATATAGTGTCAGCCCAACGAAGTGTTGACTTACAGTTTGTTTTTGTATCTTGTGAGAGTCCTGTGGTTCTTACACACACACACACACACACATAAATATATAATCGCAGGATAATTTAGGTTGGAAAAGACCTTTAAGATTAGCAAATTTAGCCATTAACATATTACTGCCAAGTCCACCACTAAACCATGTCCCTAAATGCCACATCTAGACTTTAAATAGCTCCAGGGGAGGTGACTCCACCACTTCCCTGAGCAGCCTATTGCAATTTTTCCTTCTATACAATCTAAGCCTGCCCTGGCACAACTTGAGGCCGTTTACTCTCATTCTATCACTTGCCACTTGGAAAAAAGATAAACACCCATGACACCCAGCCATACGTACATATATATTAGTTGGGCTTTTTTTGAATAATAATTCGATAACAGTAAAAAAGAACATATGTTATACAGCACTAAGGCTCTCAAAGTGCTTGAACTTCAGAGACAATATAGGAAAAGGATTTTGAAGGAGCTTAAAAAGGTAGAGGCTAATCTACTTGCTTTTCACTACACCTCTGTTTTGAGCAAGGCAATCAGTCTCCAAGCATTCTCAAGTGGAATTTGTTTAATTAAACTTCTCTCACTGGTGCAGCCAGGAAAATAAACATACCAGAATAGCCCATGAGAAGGTCAGTCTCATTGCAGCAATCAATATAGCAACATGCAAAACAAGTCCCAGGTCTGCCAGAATGGCATTCAGACTGTTTAAGCCTGTGGAGATTATCCTGTATTTCCAATGAAATTCAAACACAGGCTGAGTAGAGTATTTATGTCCCTTAAGACCTCAGACAGTACCAACAGCCTATAGTTTCTATGAACCTTATGAAGGGAATGAAGAGGAAATAACTTGGGTCCAGAGAATAATTCTGCTTTAGATACTTTCTTCTCTCTGTTGGCTGTACATCAACTGTGAGATCCTAAGAGCTACAAGGAGGATGAAAGTGAAATTGGATGCCAGAAGGCAGACACACAGAGATGCTGGAAAGCTGTGGGTCAGTTTAACACACTGGTGAAGGAACATCACAACCACAACTTGGTTGGCAACTTGGTTGGCAGCTGACCATGCTCAGAAACATGCTAGTATCCCTTCTCCCAGACAAAGTGAATGGAGAGGGAAGAGCTCATGATGCCCCCTTTTACCTAGGCATGTTTAGCAGTATTGGTGGCTCTCCTGTCAGCTTAGCTTTTCCCAGGGTCAATGTTTGAATGCTGGAAGCAAAAGACTTTTTGCCTCCTTCAGGCCAGAGGGAGGTGATGGAGCAGCCAGAGCTTGGGACAAGAGCAGAGATGGGCAAAACCTGGATGAATGGTGGTGAAAGTGAAGCTCCCACTACCCCCTGACAAGGAGTTGGCTTGGAAGAGGCTGCATTTTCAAGAGACCCAAATTAATTACAGGTTTGGGAAAACTATTTTCATTTATAAACGCATAACTATTCCCCTGTGAATTTCACACTAAGCTTTCAGATAAGAAGTGCTGAAATTCCTGTGTGACCTGATCTAGCTATTCCTGATCTGGCAGGGGGATAGGACTAGATGATCTTTTGAGGTTGCTTCCAATCCCTGGTATTCTGTGTGTGATTCTGTAGAATGCTTAGTTTAACCTAGGAAATACTGAAAAAAAACCCCAGCCCCTCATTTCAAAATGTGTAGGTTTTTATGAAAACAACACTGGGAAGCTCAGCTTCCAACTGATACATGAAGTCTCTTGCTGAACAAAAAAAAATATTAGCGTCTCATTTTCACTACAGAGGAAAACAAGTTTACAGGGGCACTGACATTTTTCATGTTGTCAAAGTCACCCTTCAGTCAGAGCAAACCCCTTATCCCTGCTAGTATCACATTTCCTTCTGCACTGGGAAATGATAGCTGGAAGAGAAGGTGAAAGGCAAAGGCTTATGCAATCCAATTATAACCCTGCTGAACCGGCTTCCAGGAACTCCACAAGGACTAACCTGATCATGCCTTGAAATAGTCAGAGGAAAAGAAAGATAATAGCCAGCCTGTACCCCTTCTAGGGTGACAGATTATCTGCCCACAGTCATAGTGCAGTATGTTCCTGAAAACATAAGAAACCCAGGGAGCTGGGATCAGGCTGTGGAGTTGGGCAATGCAAGCAGAGTGTATCAGGTTTTCTTATGGTAGAACAGGAAGACTAAATGACAGTAAGTCCTACATTCACCAAAAAATACAAAGCTTGGATTTGTTAACCCTATCCCCCATAGGGTGGGGACAGCTGAGATTCCCTCAGCTCACTGCTAGCTAAGCAAGTACTACCAAATTAATTTGTTATCAATCACCAGAGGATTGGTAATGCACATATTTTTCAGGCACCTGCCTGATCCAATTTGGTACTCACAAATATAGGGGAAATCTTTGCTATAATTGCTCAGCTATCTCTCTTTCAGGTCCACAGCTCCTTTTCTCTGTCTTCTTGTCTCCTGCCATGCTTATATTTTAAGGTATGTGAAAACATAATTGCTTTCAAATGAGAGAAAAGGACATGATTTCTTTTCTCCATCAGCTAAGTATAATATAGAACATACACATCCACTTAAAATAATCCACAAGGAGAAAACAATCTCACAAAAGCATACTTTTTTACCCTTATTCAAAAAAACCCACCATACTGGGTAATGCTGAGACGGTAGCTGTTTTGCTCTGCTACCTTCACACTTCCCCCAGAAGTGACAGTACTTTCTTTGGTCCCTGTTTCACTAATTTTCCATCTGACATACTTATTCAGGTGTACTTATGTTACTGAGTCAGTATCAAATAGCATCCAGTGGTGCTTTCCACCCAGCTCTCTTGACATTACTGAGTCTTGAGACACATTTCTATGTAAGCAGAGGCAATGGCTGCTGGTCTTGTATGAGTGAAGATTCATCTCACAGGTCACTTCCAAAAAATACATCATTATTTCTAAGCTGGGACCCTGCAACCTGCTTTAAAAAAATCAGGAGCAATCCCTACCTTTCCTCCTCCTTCAGGAAAGCAATTTCTTGTCTACCAGTTGAACAAGGGTGCACATTTCTGCTCAGTGGATGCACGCCTTAGAAAAGCAGAGTGATGCCAAGAGAGCTCATTGTTTTTATCTTAAATACTAGTTGATTTATTTTTAGAAAGCAATATCCTCCCATTAGCAATAAAAGCAGCGGTGGGGCTGAGCAGAGCACTTGGTGCTTGGAGCACAGAGGAACTCAGGTCACTTTGGAAGGCAGCCACGTGCAATTCAGAGGAGGGCTTTACACCTACCTGGCACATGTAGCTATGACAGCTATGGAAAAGCAAGGCAGATCTGTTCTTTTTCCTTCTTCTAATTTTCCTTCTACACCCATAATTTTTGGTAGGGGCATGTTCTCCAAACACATACTAACATGATAGCACTGAACAGTTACTGTGGAGGGCTCTGCTTGATCCATTTCCTTTTGCATTCTTCTTAGAGGAAAAGGACCTCACCAAAGCAGGCAGCGCAGGGGAAGGATGCAAAATGAATTACCAAACCAATCCTTTTCCATGGATCTAGATCAAAATTTTTTTGTGGATTTAACAGCATGTCAGAAGTCACATGCAAAGGTAGTTTCAAATCTCCTTTACAATTGCTCTCTCCTGATGCTGTTTTGAGCAGGATCTTCCAGACAGAGGGCACAGTGTGAGCAAGGGCTGCTCTGACTCACCCTGGGCTGGACAGAGACCAAAAGCAGTAGGCTATGTTATTGAACACTCAGCCCTTTTTTCCAGCCCCCACCTTTCTATTCATTCTGCCAGTTCAAAAGGGTGTAAGTGGAACAGCTGGAATGGACTATACCCAAAACACCCTCTCCTCATCACTCAGGCTGGCTTTTGTGGCCAGATTACATAGACAACTCACAGCAAAAGAGTAGTGCTCCAGAAAATCTGAATTTTTATTTCCTCCTAATGTTTGTTTTCCAGTGATCACTGCTGGACTTGTGTTATTTCATTTTTTGTTGCTGTCTGCATCCATCTGAAGTTCAAGAGAACAGCCTTTCATGAGTGTTTAATTAAATTTAGCTCATTTTAATTCTGTCACATATAGAAATACAGCTATGACCCTTCCCCATACATATAAACTGCATGTGGCATGCTTATTTATATTAATAAGAAAGTAAGCTTTTAGTCCCATCCACCCTCCTCTATTACAAGTTACAGATATCAAGTGCTGAAACTTGAACATGAGTCAAGAAGCCATTTTCACCGTGACTAGACAGGAGGCACACGTGCTCCTGGGCACCACAGGCAAAACATCAGCCAAGGTCTCTAAAGGTGAAAGTTGTTCCTCTTTTTTTTTCTCTCCCCTTGTTTCACTGAGAAGATATACTCTGCTATGTCATGTAGCATGAGAGAGAAAATGAAGCCTTGAGAGTGATTATTAGAAGTCTAAATCCTGAGTGATCCTTTTAGTGAAGCATAACCCTATGGGTACTAACAGGAAAATGTGAAGAACAGTAAAAAGCAGTCTCCTTTGGGAAAAAGCTAGGAAGTCCCACATATCCTCAGCAGAATCACAGCTAGAAAGGGACATTTTTCTAGCTAGCATTTGACAAAGACACCTTTCTCCTAGATAGAAGTGCTTGCAAGTATTGTTATTTTTTCATACAAAGCCATTGAACGCTTGGGTAAACTCAAACTTCAAAACAACTCTTAGCTTTCTTTAGAGGATACCAGTGGAGCTGTGATGCAGGAAACAGGTGTTGAGCCTAGTTAAAGTCCTGTGCAAGAAGGAGAGACATTGTGAAAAGTTTCTGTCTCATGTTGGCAAGTTCAGTTGTTTCGCCATGGCCAGCTGCAGTGCAAGAGCTGACTGTGGATGCCTGCACTGCAGAGGTGTGGTCCTGAACCATGGAGTGAAGTCCAGCCCAAGCCACACAAAGAGAGAGTTAAGACTTCACAAAATGCAATGGACTTCAAACTGTGGGGTTGTGCTGCTTTCATGAGCTTAATTTTCTCAGCAGGGTGGCAGAGGCTCTTAGCGATTAAAAAAAAGAGCACCCTCCAAAAGGCAAATATACCTGGAAATGTAGCAACATACAAATAATAAAAATCAAGAAAATTTGACGTCAGCTTTGAAAATACTCCTGGTAAAGAGATAACAGATCTTCTGCAGCTTCCTTGCTGAGACCCTGAGCAACCTGATCTAGTGCAGGATGTTCCTGCTTACTGGCAAGGAGGGTTGTACCTAGATGATCTTTAAGGTCCCTTCCAACCCAAACCATTTTATAATTCTATAATTCCCTACAAGGTCTGTCTTCACTGGAGAAAACCAGCATTTCAGACACTTATCAATACACCCCCTTGTCTAACTTTGCTATTTCATGTTACTTCTGCATGGATGGTTAGCAAGGAAAATACAGTTTTTGGGTTCAATCCCAACTCATTTCATATCTACCTGTGCAGAGGAATGTAAGCAGGCAGAAATTACAATGAGTTATGGGGCACCTTAAAGCAGTTTGCATACAGCCAAATGAAGCCAGCTCTGGTTACACAGAAATCAGAACAGATTGCCTTACCACTGGCCACCAACTTATCTTTATATTCCTCAAAGAGCAAGAGAACAGATTCCATGTCCTGTAATAAACCAGCTCATGTGCCTTGTAAAGGCTGCTGGGTGCTAAGCTGAACCACAGCAAACAAAACCAAGCACAACTGTATTACTGTGTATCTCAAAATGCAAATCATGAGTATGACAGTCTGGGACAGAGATGATCAGTCACTGTGTTAGTAGCAGCTTCTGAATAACCTCATTACTTACCCCTTTGAGAAGAAAATGAAAAGATTGATTCAAAGAAGGTTGGAGGGGTGCAAATTCAGGTAGCTCTACTAACAAGCACAGGAAGAAAGACTCCATTCTTCCTAATCTGTCTGATCTGAGTCTCATCTTCCAAGAGCTGGTAAACTTCTGAGAAAGGCCTCTTGAAAACACAATAGGTCTCCGTAGCCTGGTCCTGAGTGGTGTCCTTCCCAGAGAGAAGGCCATTGTTAGTGCCAGAAAACAGATCTCATTGAAGCAACCTCCTGGACCAGTCCCTACGCTTCCAGCTGAACCCTTCACCACTCTGGGCTGTTCAAGAGCACAGGGCTGTGTTGCACAAGCAAACAGCAAATGGACTCTTTCCTCAGCTTTCGTACACCTTCAGTGTGGACTTCCAGCAATGATACCCTCATACAGTGCCATGTGGGACAAAAGCTAGGACAGAGGGAGATTTCTTCCCATCCCTAGAAGATAGGAGGCAATCTGGCTTCTCCCGGTATGGCTCCCTCTGAACCTCAATTCTGTCTGCCAGTGGTGGCATCAGGGTCAGTGCTTTTTCCTCTGAGTTATGGTCTGCATCCACTAATACAGCAGTTATGACACAAGATCACTGCATGTCGACTACACCTCTCCCAAAACTAGGGAACCCAAGGACTCCAAGAGGAAGCACTGATCATCCTGATACCACAGAGGCCTCCACATACTGGCCAAAGAACAACCTCTTTGGATAAATGATCACCCTCATTGTTCATGGATGTGCTGCACTCACTGGGAGTACAGAAGGGATTATTTTGAGGTGTGCTGAAATCTGCTCAAATTTATTATATATTGCATTAGCCCATTTCTATTGCTTCAACTCAGCACAGAGGTCCTGTGTAGCGCAGATCTGAGTTTCCTCCTCGCTTTTCCAGACAGGATTAATGACCCTGAAGAGACAGGAAGTTGTTCAGTGATGCTTTGATTGGAGCTACCCACATAGTGTTCCATTTAATGTCTTCCCACAGAGCTCAATTTGTTCGCTTCCTCCCTCTTTGTTGTGCATCCAGAAATGTTCTGAGCACACAAGGGCTCTATGTGTTTACAGCAACAAAGCAGTGCCAATCAGGACTTCAAAGCTGCCCTCTCCAGGCAGTACACTTCACAAAGACAGATCTTCCTGCTAGATAATACAAGCTCGTTTCCATTTCATGGGTTCACCAGTGGTCATGCTCTGGTCAGACCTGAGAGGTCCCAAGAAGCAGGTCCAATTCCACCTGGGAGAAGCAGCATCTGATTCCTATGGAAATCAGCTAATGTGATCATGCTGTTTCCTAGTCCTCATCCACAAGTCGTAGTTTTTGACAACAATCAACAAAATGTGACAGGCAGATAGAGCTTTGGAGATACAAAACTCTCACCCATCTCTGGGCTAATCTCAGCCCATGATATTTCTTGCTTAAATGGCAGTTCAGCAAGCACATGTAGGCAACAAGGAAGAGAGCTATGAAATTACAGGTAAGTCGTGGGGATGTAGAAGAAATGTGAGGTCCTGTGGTGAGCAGAGCCCAGGGGGTATGTGGAGGAACTGGTGATACCATGGCAGGGATCAGGGAGACACACAGGGTGCTGGAAACACAGCACTGGGAGTGCTGGGTTGGAAGGGATCTTCAAGATCATCTTGTTCCAACCCTCCTGATCCTTCTCTTCTCCAGGCTGAACACTCTCAAATCCTTCAGCCTGCCCTCAGAAGGGAGTAGCTGCAGCCCTAGCTTCTCAATACCTGAAGGGGGCTACAGAAAGGCTGGGGTAGGACCTTTTAATAGGGTCCAGGATGGCAGGACTAGGAGTAATGGATGTAAATTGTAAGAGGGGAGATTTAGGCTGGAGAGAAGAAAGAAGTTCTTTGCTGTGAGGGTGGTGAGACACTGGAAGAGGCTGCCCAGTGACATTGTGCATGCCCCCTCAATCCCTGGAGTTGTTTAAGACCAGGCTGAACGAGGCATTGAGCAACCTGGTTTAGTGGAATGTGTCCCTGCCTATGGCAGGGGTGTTGGAAGCAGATAATCTATAAGGTCCCTTCCAACCCAGACCATTCTATGATTCTATGAGACAAGGATATGAGACAGGAATTCCCTGAGGAATCTCTGGGAAAAATAAACTTAATTGGTTGTGCTGCTTGCAGGCTAACATGTCTTTTATCAATGTGAGGATAGTACTTTTTGTAAGCTGCAGTTGGGCACTAACAGGGACCCAAATGTCTGCTGAGCTCTTTGGTGACAGAGCGTACAGCCCTGGCACAGCCAAAATAGGGGGTACAAAATCTGAATGTGCGTATTATGGACGTCAAACCCAGTGTCCATACCCAGTCACAGAATACAGAATACATGTGGGAAGGAGATAAACATCTCACCTGTCCTGCCCATCTGCTCAGCTCCAGATCAGACACAAGTCCCAAAACACTCAGTGACGGAGTCAGGGTGCCTTTGGGGGGAGGCAGAGACACATCAGCTGTTATTCCCCAGCAGCAATGGGGATCTGCAGCAGATGGAGAGGACACTCAGTGCCATGGGGCAGAGCTCTGCTGCTGTTTTAGCACCACAGGCAGAAGTAGCTTGCTCTTCAGACCACAGCCCTTTGAAAACAGGCCAGATAGATATTCCTGTTGTGGGCATGTGCCACTTTTCCACACTTTTTATCAGCTTTCGCTCAAGTCCCTTGATGCCACTCACTATGTGCTGAGCACTCTACCTGTCAGCAGCAATAGGCACAAAAGTCCTCTTTGGCAGCCAAGACAAAGGCCAGCACTATATTATGCTGTTTTCAATGTCAGAGAGGGGCTATCATAGAAACATAGAGTTGGAAGGGGCTTTCAAAGGTCATCTAGTCCAACCCTCTGCAGTGAGCAGGGAAATCCTGCACTAAATCAATTGCTCAAAGCCTCATCAGGCCTGGCCTTGAATGTCTCCAGGGCTGCAGCCTCCACCACCTCTCAGGGCAGCCACTCTGGGCTATACTTTGGTCCTGCAAACACCTTGATGCAATGCCTCATTTTTTCTGCTTTATCAGTTGAACCCCATCACCATTTCCATCAGCAGACCTGAGTATAGTAGTGGTCTTCTGGGTTTGCATTAAGGACTCTGTTAGCAGCATCTCTGAGCTCAGGAGACGAGATCCAGCCCCAGGAAAGGTCATGATTCTCACCGTGTTTTCTCAGTGTGTTGTCATTCACAGCAGCCCAAAGAGTGACATAAAAATTTGCCAGGCTCTGGAAGGGGTGCATCATACTCACTGTATGGTGGGGAACACCATGCAGAGCAGTGAGGGTTATTGTGCCCAACCAATCCACCCCAATAGAAAAGCCAACCTCAGCAGGAGAAATGAATGGATGGATAACCACCTGCTGAAGAGGAAAACGCTGAGACAACAAGGTGCTATGGCAATTCATATCCTTTCTTTGATCTCAGCTGTGTCTTTTCACAGCATATAGAAAGCAAAGAGAAGAACAATAAACCTATCTGCTAAGCCAATGACTCAGTCAAATTAATTTTCCTGCTCTGTGATGGGAACAGAGGTCAGGCACTGCTGCCTGCATTAATAAAAAAACAAACAAAAGCAGAAGTTAGTGATTAAAGCTGTATTTCCCGCCAATTCTTTATTTACTTTTGCCTCTAAAGAGCCTATCTATGCATTGCATAGGAGCCTGTTGGAAGCACCTTCAGTAAAAGTCTTTGGTCGATTTGTTTATACTCTTGCCACAACAAACACAGAATTAAATAGCATATAAGCAACTTGGCCATCTCACTTGTTCCTGTATTGAAATCTGGAGAAACTCATCACCAACCTGCAGCCCACCAAAAAAGTCCTATTTGAGTGAGCAAGGAGATAGTCCCTAGACAGACTCCCAGCTGTCATTCCTGAACTCAGAGGGGATTTCCAGGATCTGAGGAGTTAAAAAGAGTGGTGAAAGAGTGATGAAACCAGCCAGCAGAAGAATTGCAATTTCAGCATCCTTCCAGCCCCTGCTACTGATTATAGAATCATAGAATGGTTTGGGTTGGAAGGGACCTTAAAGATCATCTAATTCCAGCCCCCTGCCATGGGCAGGGACATCTCCCACCACAACAGGTTGCTCAGTGCTCCATTCAACCTGGCCTTAAACACCTCCAGGGACTGAGGGGGCATCCACAACCTCTCTGGACAACCTGTTCCAGTGTCTCACCATTGTAAAAGGAAAGAACTTCTTTATTAGATCCATCCTAAATCTCCCGGTTTCCAATTTGTATCCATTACTCCTAGTCCTGCCATCCTGAATCTTATTAAAAAGTCCTCCCCAGCCTTTCTGTAGTCCCCTTCAGGTATTGGTAAGCTACTATGAGGTCCCCCCTGAGCCTTCTCTTCTCCAGGCTGAACAACCCCAACTCTTTCAGTCTGTCCTCATAAGGGAGATGCTCCAGCCCTCTGATCATCTTCATGGCCCTCCTCTGGACCCACTCCAACAGCTCAATGTCCTTCTTATATTGAGGGCTCCAGAACTGAACACAGTACTCCACTTGGGATCTCACCAGAACTGAGTAGAGGAGCAAAATCACCTGCTGGCCACAGTTCTCTTGATGCAGCCCAGGAACTGGTTGTTCATCAAACAAGAAAGGTGCTAAGCACCTCTGAGAGATTCGACCATCATTGATGGCATATAGCAGTCTCCTCTTTTGTCTCTATCAACAGACAAATCCACTTTAGAAGCTCTCCAGGCCTACAAGCTCTGCCTTTCTGCCTATGGAAAGTACCTTCACATTACCACTGCTACCCTGTATCCCCCTCATTATTTATGCTTGGTGTTACGCTGCACTTTCTATAAGCCCTTGCATGTGTGGGAGTCCCTAGTGCACCCAATGCATCTGCATGAATTGTTTTAAGCCTGTAAAGAACCGAGCAATGTGGCACATTATTTTTGTGGTAGAAGCTCTATCAACCAGAGCTGCACCAATAACAGAGCTCTGAGTAATGAGTGAGGCACTCCAAAGGCACTGATTATGTCAAAGAAGTCACAAGTTTTTCCTGATTTTTCTGTCACATTGTGTGCACCCTGCTAGACAGGGAGACGTGAGGAGTCATGCCAAGGCTTGCTGAAGCTCTGAGCCACCTCATCTAGTGCAGGATGTCCCTGTCACTGCAGAAGGATTGGACAAGATGACCTTTTAGAGGTCTCTTCAAATTCTATGATTTTGTGATTCTATCATTAGGGATAAGTTCTTCCTCATGAAGGTGGGGAGACACTGACTCAGGCTGACCAGAGAGGTGGTGAAAGCCTCATCCCTGGAGACATCCAAGGGTTTGCTGAGCCTCTGAGCAACCTCATCTGGACATTATTTTAAATTAGGAAAAAAACAGAACTTTTTCTGTGCTACCTTCTCTAGTCAGTTGTGGCTGGTGCCCAACTGTTGCCTTGAAGAGGGTATCACCAAAAGAAGGGCCAGATGCCACCTGGGAAGGTGTGCTGTGTGTGGGGTGAGGGTAGAGTGGGTGTCCATCATCTGGGTGGGAGCAGTTGACCCTATAGAGGTTGTGGATGCCCCCTCAATCCCTGGAAGTGTTTAAGGCCAGGCTGGATGAGACAATGAGCAACCCAGTCTAGTGGGAGATGTCCCTGCTGATGGAAGGGGGTTGGAACTAGATGATCTTGAAAGTCCTTTCTAACCTAAACTATTCTGTGACTCTATTAGATCTGCTGCTTGTAGCATTCTGGGGTAAGGTGATGGCTAAAGGCATCAGATGGAGCTTGGGACCTACAGCTTTTTGCAGTGCTACAGACCATCTGTGCCATTCTACCCCTGTGACACAGAGGTCACCAGGGCTGTTTCTGTCCCCCACAATTAATGGCATGACTAAAAAGAAAACTTGTGTCTCCACTGTCTCTGTGCTTTCTCTTTCATTTCCTCTCAGATTTCTCAGAAGCTGAATAGGTCATGCAGCTAAATTGTCACTGGGTAGTTCCCTCGGTATGCCCCTGGCCCCTCCAGTGTCTTGTGCTACACAGGATGGGACATGGTTTCTCCAGGCCAGATCTCCACCCTGACAATCTGAGTTCAGCACATACGTTGATATTACTAAGGCCAGTTTTTGTGGGGATGGAGGGCTTCAGGTTGTGCAGCCTCAAAGCTTCCCCATGAACCATCCTGCCTTCCCAGTTTCCTTCAGGCCAGGCATTAGATGGAGACCACAGGCAGATAAGCAAACTCTCCACTCAATCCCCCATTTCAGCTTTCCAGGTAAAGTCTCAGGATGACTGCTGAAGGATGACCAATGTTTTCCAGGTTGGAAACCACACTTTCTCCTCCTGTACATTTAGGTTACAACCAACCCTGAGTGAGCGCCTTAAAAAAATTTGGTTTCTTGCACAAAGCCAGGGCACTATTTCCAGCACCTGCCATTCCTGCCCCAGCGCTGGCTGGAGGCTGGGGCACAGTTCACACAGCTGGGGATTGGGTTCTGCCTCTAACCCTCATTCAGTATTGGAGATACCAAGACAGGGTGGAAATGACATTCCATTTTCCTTCTCGAGTGCCAGATCACATGTGCCACGATTTAGCTCAGGCGTCACACATCTAAAGAGAGGACAAAGTCAGTCTGTTTTGCAGTGGGCACCGTGCCAGGCTTGCCCTACCCACAGCCAGGTTTCTCTCGCCTAGAGCTGTGTGTGAAGCAACCAACCCCACCCCTCCTTCTCCAGCCCCAGCCCCAGCCCCCCTCCCAGACCATCGCAAGTACCTCTGGACCCTGCTGCTTCAGGGACAGGGGACATAGGCTGTGCTCCCCTCAGTCCATTAGGGGCTTGCTGCCCTTGGCAGTCCCTTGCCCACCTGAGAGCTGCAGGACATTAATGTACCTACAGGTTTTTGCGAGGCAGCAACAGGTAAAAGGGATCTAAATCAGGCCAATGTTATCCTTTTCCAGAGAGGGAATTTGTGCAGACTAAATAATTCATATTATTTTTGCAAAAGTGGTGTTTTAATCCACAGCTAAAAATTTTGTAGACAGTAGTATGGCCAAAACTATGCAAACATCTGGACACTGCCTTTTTTGCACAGGAGCATCTCCATAGGTAATTGCATTCCCATACTATACTGGGAGCCTTCCCATCACACAGGCAGCAGGAAGCACAGGTAAGACTGCCTTGTATCACCCATTTAGCATCTCGATGACAACATGATTATTAATCATTATTGTCAACCACATTAATATTCTAAGGCCACTGCACATCTGTTTTGTAGCACCATCTGGAGGCAAATTCTGTCCTTCACCCAACTTAGTGGGGAAGGTACATGAAGACTGAGAGAAACAAACAGTTATAACTATTCTAGGACAACCATTCAGCAAAGTTTCAGGCACTTGAGACTCTGGATACTTGTTGTAATAAAGATAAATTACTCAAGTTCCATTGTTTGCTGTGTTCTTAAAACTGTTTAGGAACAGGTGTTTACACTTACTAAGCTATCTCTAAGCAAAAAGTGGGACACTATAGCTACTCTGCTGAAGCCAGAAAAAAAATATTCAAAAAAATTCCCAATAATATGTTTTTAGGATATTGAGGAAGAAAATGTGAAGGAAACAAAATGTTCAAGATGGGTGTCATTTACAAGCTTTTGCTCCCTCTCACTTTCACCTTTTTTTTTTTTTTTTAAATCTCCTGAGAGCTGATACCTTTTCTATCTACATTTTCCTTAAGAAAGGGAAAAAGAAGACCCCAAACCCTTGCCTTGCAGTCGTACATCTCAAATGGTTGACATCATATTAATTCAGATTAGAACATTATAAACCATTTTACAAAGGGGAAACTATAAGTTGCCTTAACCAGGAAAACAGTAAAAAAGTCTAATATAAAAAAAAATTCACACAGGTAACTGAGATATAGTAGACAACATACCCAGCACTTTCACCATGGGCCGGTATGATGCTCGATTTTGTATCTGAGGTGGTCATGGACTAAGTTTATAAGTGTACAGTTTTCTTCACTAAGTTAGTGAAACGCTTAGGAAACAAAGCTGCCACTCCCCTCATGGCCCTCAGAGCAATTGAGTGTTGTATGTATAACTCACTTCAGTCAGAAAAAACATAGATGGGTATTTCAACAGGCCCACATCCACACAGGTGCTGTGAGGAAGCACAAGGTTGTGTTCAAGGCACTGGCCCGCGTAGCGGAATCCACAGCAGACAGGTACCTCAAAGATCCCACAAAACTGGGCTTGTCTGCCTTTCACATTCTGTGTCTCCTGACACTGAGCAGTCAGAAGACAAAGACTTAGAAATAACAGCAAGCTCAGGGTTACCCCTTTGAATAGGATTCAAAAAAAATTAAGCCAAAACAAAACCTTCTCAAAATAGTGAATATTTGAGCAACTGCAAAGCTAATGTTAAAAGGGGAAAGGAAAGCTGGGCTCTAATTCTTTCTTTCCAAACGTATTTTGAAAGACATCAGTTGCTGCATCTGCACTTCTCATTGAGCCCAGTCAACACAACATAAAGAGAATGTCCATGGCTCACAAAGGGACATGCATTCTGCAAGACCTAAGAGGAGCTTACTGTGGAAAAGCAATGGAAGACTGGAGAGGAAGGCTGTAGTCTTAACTGACTTGTACATGGGGTGCTGGGGAACACATCTATCACATTAATTGTTCAGTCTTACATGTTGGCAGGTTTCTACCTGCAGGTTTCTCAGTGCCACCTGCACTGAGAGAGAGAAGTCTGTGATGGACTCAGAGACACCTTATCCAGCTGTCTGAGAATCCTGCCCTGCTACTGAAGATCAGACAGTGAGGTAACCAGGCCTGCTTTAATTCTTGAAATATGGGCACAAACACGGAGTCTGCTCTCACTCTCTCACTGTCTTGCTAAAGAGGACCCTCTCACTAATATGGATTCTTGCTAACAAGGACTCTCTTGCCCTGCAGTGTCTATGTCCTCTGCTTGCCTGCCTCCACCTGGCTGCTGCTGCATACTCCCCAGTTTGTGAGCAGAAATTAAGGGATGAGCAGAAATTAAGGGATGAGGGCAACAATTCACTCTGCATAACAGCCATCACCCAGGCTAGGAACACCTGAGCAAGGAGCATGCAAAGCAAAACCAAAAATTTGATGGTAATCTTAAAATCATAGAATAGTTTGGGTTGGAAGAGACCTTAAAGACCATCTGGTTCCTTCAATCCCCCTGCCATAGGCAGGGACACCTCCCACTAGACCAGGTTGCTCAGTGCCTTGTCCACCCTGGCCTGAAATATCTCCAGAGAGGGGGCAGCCACAACCTCCCTGAGAAACCTGTTCCAGTGTTTCACCACCTTCTTCTTTACAAAGTATTAAAATTTCAAAACATGAGAGATGCAAACAAATAACCCGTCTTTATCATATCTAAGGAATGACAGTGCTGAAGATCTTTGAGAAATTCATTGCATTCATCCTCTTCTTGAACTCACCAACTGCAAAACTTTAAGACAAAGTGTATGTTTGTTTCATTTATTGTGCCATAAATGGTAATTTCTACAGTATTATACATTTCAGTTTCTAAGTCTATCGCCGAAGAAAATTCTGAAGTTTGGGGAATACTTTCAGTGCATTCTGCGTTGTCACTTCTATAACTTCTTCAACTGAAATTCCTTTTATTTTGGCAATGTATTCAGCAGCAATGTAAATATTTTTTGGTTCATTTCTCACCTGAAAAAGAAAAGCCCAACAGACTACATTACAGATCCACATAGATAACAGCTGTTTCAGATTTTGCAGCTTCACTCAGACTGTGGCATCTGTGACACAGAAATTAGATGGCCCTTTTTTTGGTTCACTTATTGGAAGTAAAATATCTTCAGGGGTTTTTCCAGATTAAATAATTCTATGGTCCTTACATTATTTCCCCTTTTACCCATTCCTGGAATTTCTTCTCCTTTGCCAGTCTTGAGAACATGGGAGTTGTTAATCTCAAAATTTTCACTCAGCAACCTTTTTCATCCCTTGACTGTGCTTACACTACTCCACAGTCTCCTGTGCCAGTAAGTTACCTCCCTAAGGTCTAGCTTTGGATACAGATACATAGAAGCTTCCCCCCTCATCATTTACCTGTTTCTCAGGCCCCAGAGCAGGAGAGTCAGTTTCTAAGCACATATTTTCCAGAGGTAACAGTTTCACAAGCTTCTGCTTCTTGAAGAAAATAAGAAAGTTATTAAAATGCTTTATGCACTTAGACCTGTTGGAGATACAAGTGTACAAAGGCAGGATATCCACTGCATTTAAAAGCAGTGTTGAAAGATTTTGGTGCCACTGCTGGTGGCAGAATGGAAGCACGGATACCAGGAGATGCTCAGGAAGTCCCTTCAAGTTAGGATTACCATATTTTCTAAATATCTGAAGTAATGTTGTCTAAAGCCTGAATTAATTTTTATTTATTAAATCATCTAATTAGATTGGCAGCTTTAAATTTAGGGTGTTTTTTTGCAATTAAATTTCAACTTGTTTCTGTATACATAACATTTGTATACCTTTTTCCCAACTCTGCTTTTACTCTTCAAGCCCAGTTTGCTTTCCTTTCTCCAAGTTCCCAACTTCATCCCCTTCTATATATAACCTCATCCATCACATCCCTTCCACTTAAATTATGCCTTTTCCTTTCTTATATTTCTTAAGCTTAACAAAGAAAGTGATGATGGTGCAGGATGGAAACAGACTGCTACCTCAAAATAAGAAGTTGGTATAAGTTGGGGCAGCTCAGGGTAGGAATTAAGAGACCAGTCTCATCAAATCAATGGCTGAACCTGATCAATCCCATCTTTAAGTAATTTTACCGCTTCCCTGCTCACCTCCTGATAATCACAATTCTTCAAAAGGTCTGTAACTTGGCTAATTGTAGGTATATTTATATTTTCTTTTTCAATAGAAAGCACCATAGCACAGAGAAACTAGTCTTTTTCCAGGTATCATGTACCTACTCTCAAACAGCAGAGTGGGCAAAGCTTTCAAAGAAGAGTTCACCAGAAACCACATTAAAATAAGGAAAAAAAAAATCCCTATTCTCTTAAGCCTTCTATATCAGGAATAGCCAAATTGTTTTAGCCAAAATTTCTCCCCAAAAGGCTAGCTAAGGCAAAAGGTAGAAATTTGGCCAGAGTGAAAATCTGTAACACTATAAGCAGCTGAAACTTATATCAAGAAGTGCTGGGTAAATACCAGCAACTGTATGTAAGTACTGCCAGTCCCACTTCAAACTGTACAGATTTCAAAACCAAGCACATTCTCAAGCTTGGTTTTGTGAAAATAGTCATGTTTGCCATCACGATAAGGTGTCAGATATCATCTGTGACTCTCAAGCACCTAGAAGGAGCAAACTCCGTGAAACATTACCTGTTCACTCCTTATAATGGAAGGAGGAATGGAGAAAAAGTATCCGGCTTTCACTCCTTCCATCGCTACAGATGGCTTCCCATCAAATGCGTGAAGCAACACCTTAGTAGCACCTGGGAGAAAAGAAGCAAACCAGATCATTAGCAGTGCTGACAGTAGGTCTGCCAGGTCAGTTTCCAGTGTGACCTCACTCCTATAAAGAATAAATAAACTCTCTGTATTGCTCCTCCCAAGTTTCACCTACAAAAACCATGTGGCACAACTCAAGAATTTTTATTTACAAAAGCCATGATGGAGAAAATAGATTAAAAACATACCTTGTTCCTTCAAAAGATTAATTGTCGGTCTTCCAGCTGAGCGGGAATGAACATTTCTGCATAGCAAGGAGAGGCTCAACATTAGGAAATTCAGCAAAAATACTTAAAAAAAATCCCAACCCAACAACAGAACACAAACTAACAGCAGCATGGGTAGGAAATAACTAATCTGTATTACATCTCTTAACAGGGAAAAAAACCTAGAAATATATATATGAATAATTTCTGCTACAGTGAAGGCATAGGAACAAAATATTATAAGGACAGGACACAGAAGACCACTGTATTTAAGTCCAAACACAGGCAAAATTCTCTAATTAAATCTCAGTCTGGAGACTGACTGGACGCTAATGCCAGCTTAAGCCACACAAGAAAAGGTCAGTCCACTCTTAGTAACTATAAATCCTGTCAAGCATTTCCACATGTAACTGAGATCTGGTAAATTCCCCACACAAAACCTACAAAGGTAAATCCAGTTTTCTGGCTAGCTCAGTCTGCTTGATCAAAACTTGTCTTTGTCCTTCCTTTTGTTCTTCGGTGCTGGCAAATCTGGGAGTGAAATCTAGTCCAACCTACAGTAGAAGAAGAGAAGTGAAAAAGTTTTACAGACCTAAAGCTTGACTAAACCACAATACCATATTACAAAGACAAAAAAAGGCTTCAAAAATCCAAGGAATTTTTAAATACATATAATAGGGACTGCAATTAAAATAAGCTCAACTGTAGCTTAACTCAGAAAGGAATCCATTCACAACAATAAGCCTTTCAACTATGAAAGCATTTGTGAGCAGATAGTTACTAACAAGCATACTTAACATTTTAATCTGTAACTGATTTTCTGGGGTTTTATAGTCTATTGATTATTATTTCAGATTAAAACTCAAATCTGGATTTCCAATACAAGAACTGAACCTGTAGCTTAAGTCCTACCTCTAGTAAAACTTAACCATTAATTCTATACTTTTTTGATTTAGCAAGTTCAGGCAAATTTAAAGTTTGTCATAGCAGCCCCATTCATACTTGCACCACCAAATTCCTTGATAAAAAGTACAACTTGGCCTATTTTAGCTATGAAGCTGTGACAATAATTGCCTTTTCTGTCACCAGTGCAGAACCAGCCCTAAGTCCCTCCAGTACTAACAAACACAAGAGGCAGACCATACCCTAAATATTTCAAACTTCAATTAGCTTATAGACAAAAAAATGACAAGAGACAATATAAGACACAGACAGACAAGGGGTCAGAAGAAAAAAGGATTCTACAGGCTGGTACGGTGTACTGAAATAGCTTAAATTAGTCAGGGAAGAAGGCAGGAAGGACATGACTAACAGTGTGACTCAACACTTTGCCAAGCCAGAGAACAGGTCAAAAAACATTTGAGTATTAAGACAATGTAGTATAATTATGCAATTTTCCCAATTAAGTACATCAGGATAAACACTGTCTGTTTCTTAATAATGATAACAATGAAAAAGAATTGGTAAACACATAAAAAGAAAGCACGTGAAAATTTCACTAAATTCCACTAAGTTTATTCACTAAGTTTTTGTAGTTGGTGACAGATATCGAGAAACTCCTAGACATTTAAACTAGTTAGAGAATTCTACCTACTTCTCCGATTCCCACCAATTTATCCTTGTAGAGTTCTATAAGGGGCAATGCATCATCCAGATCCTGCAAGAACAAATCAAATGATCAACCCTTGCTGTCCTTTCAAGATGGAAGGGGCACAAACTTCGCAAGAGACTTAAATTTGGCATTTCCTACATTGTTCTTAAGTTCTGTACCTTAAAGCTTGCTACTAGTGAGAGCTGTGCAGTCAAACACATTTAAGGAATGTATGGGATTTCCCTTCTTTATTTAACGACCCTTCATTTCGAGTTACCTAGTTTAAGGAGCATCAGAGATAATTTTTACAAGGTCTGCAAAAAGCCTAGCAACATTAAATGTCTGCAGGCAACTCTTCATGCTTTTCAAACAAAGGGCACATAAGTTTGCCTTCTGCCTTCGCACACCAACAACGGAACATCTGTAGACACCCTCCAGGGCTGTTTGCTGTAAGCAAAGTGCCCGCTTGAGATAATTAAAAGCGCTTCAACAAATGTAGTAACACGGCCCAGTGACTCCACTGAACAATTCTGCGGGCAAATACGGATGAACTAAAATGCGGGACAAATGGATGCGCGGCGAGACGCCGGAATTGTGTCCGCTAGGTCTCCCGTGCTCCAGGAGAGCGCAGACAGACCGCTGGGCAGAACCCAAGCTCAGTCAGGCAGAGCTCCAAGGGCTCCAAGCAGGATTTTGTGGCCGCGCACATCTAATTCCACGGTGGTTTATTTACCTTCAGAGTAACGCTGCGCTGCTCCTCCGGTGAAACCTCTTGAACGGGGTGAACTCCCAGGCAGGGCACAACAAACCCTGGGAACCTTGGGAGGGTGAAACGACAGAGAAATCGGGTTTGAAGTAAAAAAGAAGAGCCAGCCCCAACAGGGGTGAGGGCGATGTATCCCCTCCTCGCCGGCTACCGGGACACCCACGCCGGTGGTCGCACCTCTCGGAGAGCCTCACGACGCTGTGGAACTCCTCGGCCCGCTCGGACACCGCCACCAGCGCCGACACCGCCGCCTGCAGCAGACAGAAACCCACACCCCGCTGAGGCCGGGCCGGGCAGGACCGGGCACCGGGGGTGCGGAGAGGGTCGCTGCCGGCCGCCTCACCTGCTCCGCCGCCCGCACCACGTCCGCAACATCCTGCAAGAGACACGCACCCCCCTCAGCACCGGGGCTAGACCGGGCCAGGCCGAACCGGCAGCCCCTCCGCGCCTCACCGTCTGGAAGCAGGCTGCGGCGAGGTGGCAGTGACAGTCCACCGGTCCCATCACGGCTGCCATGCCGCGCCCCGATCTGAGGGGAAGGGGCGGGGAGGCGGCGGGTTTTGCTTCCGGGCCGGCATTTTGCCTGCGTCCAAGGCGGGAAATGGCTGACGGCCCAACGCCGCCGTTGTCGGGGGAAGCGGGCGCGGGGCCATCGCTCAGCCCGGCCGCCGCTGCCGGGCAGCGGGACCCGCGGGTGCGGTGCTGTTCTCGGCGCGGTGTGGACGACTTGATGGCGCTTTGCACCCCCTTCGTGCGGGCCCTGGCCCAGGGGCACCCCGACGCGGCCGCCGCTCTGGAAGACGCGCTCTGGGTGAGGCTGGCGGGACGGGGAAAACCGGGGAGGGGGTACTGCTGGAGGTCGCTTGTGCCTCCCCCTGCCCTCCGGGGGTCCGGCACTAACCCGAGGCGCCCCTTGGTGTCAGCCCTGTTTTCCCTCTGTCAGGGGGAGCCTCTCCGGGTTGTGGCTGTGTCCGAAGGATGGCTTCTGAACCTCTTCTGTGTCTTATAGACCTTCGAAAGAGCCGTGCAAGCGAACGTCACCATTAATGGGCAGCCCTGGGAGGAGGCATCGGAAGACTCAGAATCGCAGAGCGGTGTGTTTACCTTAATTTTCTTAGCATCATGGAATAGTTCGTGTTAGAAGGGACCTTAAAGATCATCGAGTTCCAACCCCTGCCGTAGGCAGGGACACCTCCCACTAGATCAGGCTGCTCAGAGCTTTGTCCAGCCTGACCTTAAACACCTCCGGAGAGGGGGCATCCACAACCTCTCTGGGCGACCTGTTCCAGTGTTTCACTACCCTCACCGTAAATAATTTCTTTCTTATATGTAGCCTGGATCTACCTCCTTCCAATTTGCATCCATTATTTCTAGTCCTCCCCTCGCATATCTTATTAAAAAGTTCCTCCCCTGCCTTTCTGTAGGCCCACTTCAGGTATGAATTCTGGATGAATTATTTTTGTTTCTGTGTGTGGTGCTTTTAATTGGGCTGCCTTTCCCCCAGCTGCTAGTCTGTGGAGGTGAGGATGATCACAGAACAGCTATGGCCGAGCTCCAGCTCAGGTGTGCCCATGTAAAGATCTTAAGTGCTGCACTACAGGACCATGGTTCACGGTGTTCATAAATGAAGAGTATCCAAGACATGCAATAACTGGTGTCCAAGAGAAAATGGAAGGCAAAAGTGCTTCACGTGAAGGACTGATGCTTGTTTGACACTTTTGTAAAGATACTTAGAGATCTTGAGGCATCATTTCCAGCTATCATTAGTGTGGTGATGCCTATCTAATTTAAAAGGTTCTCTTTTGACTATCAGAGCAAAGTAGCCTCCCAAAATATCTGGTATTAATGTGGGAAGAATAAAGGTTTCACTGGGTTTAGTAGCAATTGTCATGCCAGAAAGTCTATAGGTATTTCAGAACAATTTTTTTTTCATCTGAAAGGCCATGAAAAGAGTGTGTTCTATTTAATCTGCTTCTTTTAGAATAGAATACTGAGAATTTAATTGAATAGGGTAAATAGTAATATAGATTATATTTACAATATTTTAATAATTATTGTTTCATAAATCATGCTTGGTAGTCTGATGTCCAAAGAAAACTTCTGTGCAATTTGTTTCCTCTCCTGTGTTTGGTGTTAGACACTCTTTGTCTCTAACTTAGTCCTTTTTACAATTGCACATAGCTGGAGATACAGATTTATTGAATTAGCTATGGAGAAAGAGCTCCTTGAATTGTTTTTTGGTCAGGAAGCTTCTGCAGTTGTACTAAAATCTCCTACTCCTTTGACTGCAAAGTCCTGCAGTGCAAAATGCTAAACTGTGTGGCTCACTTCACTAATTCCTGTTAGTCCAAAAATTCTTGAGGGGATTTTCCTAACAGGAAAATCTTGTCAGAAGTATGATATTGTCAGTAAGCTAGCTGTTGTCTCTGCAAGTCTAGCTTTGTGCCAGCTGAGATGCTGTCATCTTCCAGCAAGTCTAAGGGACTGCATCATGCTTTTTTATTTGATGTAAATATACTCATTTGCTTATCTCTGATGCAGTTTGAATGACCAAGTGACCTAGCATTTTACATCATTGGTGTTTAGGTTGTCCTGTGGTCCATGTCTTTCTTCTTTAAATCCTTATATGATTTCATGAAAAAACAAAAAAAACCCCAGACTCTTAAAACTCCTTAGTTTTGCTTTTCTGAGGCTTACAGGCACTTGTTTGTGCACAGACTGACCGAGAGAGGGTGCTGAAAATCCATCCTCTTCACCCACTGGTATCTTTAACTTTTAACTTTTGTAGTTTATTATGATGGCACTTGATGTTAGGAAAGTGTTTACATTTTGAAACCTGCTTTAAATTCCTGTCTCAAGTGTTTTAAAATTATGAAGTTTTATTTCATTTCTGGGGAAGTTGTGTACCTGTAGTAGGGTAACAGTTGTCGCAAAAAAGTCTAGTCAGGAGCTGAAAATATGTTTTAGGTGTTTAGGATGATCTTATTGGAAAAGTAAGCTGTGAAAGTTAGGTCCTACTCCATACAGTCTCCTGGGTTTTAGCTGTTGAAAGCAGGCATGTTTTGATACTTTTTTTTGCAAGCTCTATATGACTAGTCTTTTACAAAAGTCCTCACAATGCAGCATAGTTCTGGGAACTATGAATTTCATTAAGGTGGCATTATACATTCTCAGAAATTGTAGATTAATTTTAAAATTAAACTGTACACTTTGTGGTAGAAAATCGAGTTACTGTTTGGACAGTTGGTGTTTGCTGAAGGGTGGTGAATTACATAGGTTAAACCTGTTGCATCTTGCACTGCTTCTCATCAGCTGGAAAACAAATTATCTCAAAAGATAACTGTTCACTTCTGATACTTTTTGCATAGATTCAGAGTTTGTAGAGAAATATGTTTTGTATTTTCTCCTCACTTCCCCTATTCCCTCTATTCATTTACTTTAAAACTGGCCATTACTCAGGTTTTGTAATTGCATTAATGAGGAGATCCAAGACAGATACATTTATGTCTCCATTGATAATAATGCAGGATTTCTTATTTCAGATCTAAAGTTTTCTTTTTCCTTCTACCTTTGTCTCAAATCTAACAAAAAAAATTGTAGAATTCCCACAATAACTTTGTGTTTGTCATTTTTAGGTTCCAGCATCAAAATTTTTGAAGATCAGCTTGATGAGCTAATAGTGGAGACGGCTATAAGGCGTAAGCAGTGGCCTAGAAAGATACTGACACATGTTATCCAAGCCATGAAGGCAGAGCAAGAGATGTTGGTGAGTAACATAAGATTTTCAGAAAGTCTGTGTAAATGGTTGTCTTTTAAGTTCCTATATTTGCTTTTGTTTGTTTATCATATAAAGAATAGTTTTCTTTGCACTGATCTGCTCTGGTAAAATGGAGGTGACTACAAACTGTTGTGACAATAAGTAAATTTGGCCTGTAGCACTGTTGTTTGTTTCAATGTGATGACTCGTGTTTTACAGGCCAGAATAAATCTATTTAGCCTGTAAAATCTGAAATCCTTGGCTGAAGGCTGGCAGAAGTTCTAAATGTTATGATACATACAGAGAGGTACTGTCATGTGCAGTAGATGACTTTAAAAGATTCCTGTGCTTTCCTAAGTGCTTTTGTTGAGCTAATGACTACATTGAGTAGGTATTTTCTGTAATGTAAGAAGAAGAAATGTAGATTAATGAGTAAGTACAGTAATTTCTCTATTTTTTTGACACTGTAAATTAATTACTGGCATTAACCAACCAAGTCTTGTCTTTGGTTGCCTAATTTCTTTCCTGTGGTTATATTAGACCTGCCTTTTGCTTACCTGCTGGTTAATTATGAGTCAGTCTTCTTGGGGAAAGAAAAAAGAACAAGACACAGTGGGCACAAGTGGAAATAGAAGAAATTCCATTGTTAAAAATACAAAGCAAGACTGTAAGGGCAATAAAACACCTCCACGGGTGTCCTGCTTTCCATCCTTGGTGATACTGATGGAGATAACCATAAGCTCTGAGCAACTGGCTGTAGTTGGCTCTGCTTCCAGCAGGGGCTGGACTAGACCATCTTGAGAGGCTCCTTCCAACTTCAGCTAATCTGTTGTTTGACATTAAAGACGACTAACATTTTTTTAGAAAGTTGTTTCAGAGCTTGTGTTGCATTTCCAAAAACTAACGTTGACAAAAGTAACTCTCTGGGTTAGCCAGTCAAAGGTGATTTACAGTAAGTAAAGTTGCATGGATGTGTATTTGTCTTTAAGCTGAGATATTTTCCAAAGTACATTGTCTTTTGTGATCTCTCTGTTTTGTCAATGTATCAGATATGTGAAACAAACCTAAAAAATCAACTAAAATAAAACACATTGTTTCACAACACCAAGATGTAACAAGATCTTTTAGTCTTTCTGCATAAAGAAAAGCTATGTTCTACCTGAGTCCCAAAGCAGATTAGTTACTTAGAATGCCTCTCACACTACCATTTTTATGTTGCTGATCTCTTCAAATCATACACCACCTTAACTAGGTGGTTATTTTAATTGAAAGTGTCTGCAAAATTTAGAAAGTTTCCCCTTTTATCTCTGTAAACCAAGTTGCTTATTTTTTTTCCTGATCAGCTACCCCTGCAAATGTACTAAGGATAAGTTTGCTTTTGGTTGAGGAATTTTAATGTTCTTTTTTGGCCTTGGCAACTCTTCTGTTGCATAAAGAGCATATGATGATGCAGTAATTCACTGCAGTTTCTCTGGAGAGAACCACTCATTTAGGGTGGTGATCTCCCTATAATTGCTAAAGTAAGAAATCACCCTCTAGGTTTTCAGTCAAAATATTCTGTTACATTTGAGGATAATGAAAACAGTGTTTGTTCTACTGCTTGGAGCTGTTACTGTAAACTTGCCAAGCAGATGTGTGAACTGTGAAAAATTTGCTCTGGTAAAAATTCGAGAGAGGAATAATTAACTTTGCTCCTACTTGGTTTTGGTTGAAGAAAGTTGAGAGGGACAGCTGCTGAAGTGGAGAAAAATGCTAAATTGCGGGTGACATAGGTTAGATTGCTTTGCCCTGCTTCCTTCTTCCCCAGATGTTGCTTCAAATTCCAGCTTTAATTTAATTAAGCGCTAGTTTTATTCATTATTTATTGTTAGTAAACTTCATATCACAATTAATTGATCTCAAGTCACAAGACTCATAGTAGGACCAAAGAGACAAAACAGGGCTAGAATGTAGTAATTTAAATGCTTAAATAGTTTTCTTTTTCTTAGCTTTCTGTCTTAATGTACCCTTTGAAATTGCCCTTCCGTCTGAGTGTATTGGTTTTGTGAATGGCTCCTTAGAAGTGGGAGCAACTTTTTTTCCTCAGTTGTGCAGCAGGTGGCAGCGTTCTTCTAAAATGCCTGGATTTCAATTTAGTTGTCATGATTCAATAACTTGGAACTCGACAAACTAAACATGATTTTGGAGACTTGTTTGCAGTGAACTTTAGCTGTGTTAACCAGAATGCTGTTTCTGGGAAATGAATGTCTATAACTGTACCTCTAATCCATTCTTCATCAAAATTATCCACTACCATCTCATTGTATTAACATTTCTCTGTTGTTCTGACTGCTGTATGTCTATTGTATAACTGTTAAACTGAGAAAGTATATCAGAATCTTTCTCTTTTTTTTTTGGACATGCAGAAGCTCTACCGTCCTCTTGTAACACCAGAAGAGATAAGATCACAGCCATCTCAAGGTAAAGATTTCGTGGGGAAGGCAACTCCTGAGGAAGCACTTGCATATCTTACTAGCTAGTGTAAATGTTTAAGAAGCTTTCTTTTAATTTGTGTAAAAAAAAATACTGACCAAGTAATTAGGTAAAATAAGGTAGGGGTTTGTCATAACTAAACTGATGTATTGTGGCATTTCTCTTCTTAGTACTGTCTGTTGCTGGGCACTATAGTTAAAGGCAAAAGCTGGCCACTATGTGGGTATTGAGTAGAAATTGTCCCAAGGTGACACTAAATAGCTTTTCTTACTTCTTTAAATCCTAGTAGTGGAGGGCAGATGGGGAACTAGATGGATCACTAACATTATACTTTGATTATTCCTTTTACATGAGTACTAGAAATGCTTCACTCTCTCTTCCTAATCATTCAGTTTCTTCAGGAAACTGAAAGCAGCTGTATAGTAATTAGTGGTGACAATGTTGACTCTCCTAATTTAGAGAGTAGGCATCAGATTTTGTCCTTCCTCTGTCATTTGTGAGGGTTGATGAAGAAACAAAACTGCAAACAACATCGTAAGTTTGCTATGCGCTTTTCAAAAGATTCCTTATACAAACTCTTTGGAGGAAAATTTTGCATTTGATGATCAAAATGTGTTTTTTTGAGGCTGGCCTTAAGAAATTGAAAGTTTTGTCTCGCCTGTTCCAAAGTATTGCAAAAATGACAGAATTTACCAATGCTAATCTGAGAAGCATTGTTACAGAACCCTCACAATAGATTGCTCCACATGGTGTAAAGCTGCTGTACCAAGCAGTGGTGTTCAAGTTTGAGAGCTTAATCTTCTAGCTCTTGCCCTGCTGATCTGACTTCACTCTAGGCATCATTTCCTCTTTGCAAAGCAGAGATAATGATTCCAGAAATGGCAGCCTCTGCAGCAAAGCAGCTATCAGGAACAAGAAACAGCATCGCTTCATAGCTATGTTTCTTTTGGTTTCTAGTGTCCAGATCTGTATTTTTCTGGTGTGAATGAGAGTTAGCAACAGCTTCCACTATGGTATTGCCTTTTTAGGTTTGGTAAGAGCAGAATCCTAGCTGATATAGTGTAGAGTTTGTGCTGAATTGTCTATTGTCTAGTCTTTGGGAAGTTTATATATCCCAGTTTAGCAAGCACGGTGGCCAGAAACCAAAAATGTTTAGATTACTCAATACCTTTCATTTCCTTTTTTCATTTCCCTATGTTTTGGATAGCCTTGAACAGTGAGGAATACAATGCTGTCCATGTTAAGCTTGACTCCTGCAGTCAAATTTACTTTCCTTATATGTCAGTCTTTCTGTATAAATGGAATAATCCAAGTAGTAACTTTTACTTTTACTAAACTTCATCCTTGCCTTTGCATAGGGTCACTAGCATTCAAATCCCTAAACTCTTAAGAATTCTAAATCATAGACACATCCTTCTTTTAGCAAATGTCTATTCTTAGGCCTCTGTGGTGTGGTTAGAGAGGCTGCTGTTGGACTGTTTTGCCTTCCAAACTCTGAATGATGGTGCATTTTATCAGCCATGGTCATACATGGATTGTGTGTTCTGGGTCTGGTCAGCCTGTTGGGCACACTGGGAGACAATTTGACAAAGCAGTGTCTCTTGCAGCTTCCTGGGTTTCAGCACCCTCCCCTGTACTACAGTACAGTGCTTGGCTAACACTGTATCCTACAGAAAGATAAGGCAGGGGAGGTGAAGCTGCTTGGTTCTCAGGAGAGATCTTCTCACTGAGCTGCTTATTTTAAGGGTTTTTTTGTTGATGGCATAGCATTACAGACAGAATAATGATAGACAACATGCAGAACAGTTTAGTAAGAATTTAAGGAGTCTTAACCCTTGAGTAAATAATTAATTGTTAAAAATGTATATTCTGTTGATGATCTTGTTCTGTTGCTGCTGCTGCAATCAAATATATACCATTCCCCCCCCACTCATATTCTGCACCTGTGACCCACTTCACTCTTCCTGAAAGCTCCTTTTTCCTTCTTTTCTTCTTAATGCAGGGGAATTAATGCAGTTGTGTACACTTGGTTCTTTTACTAGGCATTAACACCAAGTATAAAAGATAAGCCAGGAGGAAAATGTAGTCTTTCCTGTAAAAGCTGACCAGTTGGAACTGGAAGATTATTTCCTCCCTGCTCCCAGCCCTTAAAATGGGTTTCTTTCATCTCATTTTCTCCATGGTTGTGTTTATTCTCCTTCTTTCATGTATTATTATTGAATTTATGAGCTTGAAAGGTTTGAAAAGAGTCTTTTCTATGTTTTTTTTTTCCTTCATAACTTATTCTCTTTCGTCAGATATGATACATCTTTTTGTGTCTTGCATTTTATACATGCTGTAGATTTTCTAGTGAGAAACTTTGTGGCATACTTTAGTTCTGACTTGAGTTACTACTGCCTTTGGAGTTATTGAGTAATAATATTAAGGCAAAACATGCAAGCTGTTGTTTTCTGTGCTATAGTGAAAGGGAGATGTTGTAGGTTTAAGTTTTGTATGGGGACTGTGCTGCTTTTCTGTCTGATTTCTAAAAAGTCAGTAAGAAATACTGAGGAAAAGGAGTTATGTTTCAGGAGATTATTCAGGCTTTCTGTTTTTCTGTAGATGCTTACACTGCACATCTGAAGCAGGTGACAGAAATGATGTCCAAAGAAATCATTGGGGCAATAGAGGTGAGTTCTCCAAGAGGATACTTTTTATTTCCTTGATCTGATAATATGTCATGAAACAGGAGTTCTGAGTCATCTTCATTTTGGTTTTGTACAAAAAAGCCTGCATGTGTACTTTGGAAGAATCTTTAGATTTGGACTGGCAAAATTGCATCTGTTCAGCATTCCCCCTTTCATGGTAGTAAGGAAGATTGTCATGTGGCAACAGGAACTATATTTTACAGAAAGTTTAGAACTTGGAGCATCTAAAAAATAAAACATCTTTTGAACACCTATGCAACTTCATAAAGCCAATGACATGTATTACTTCAGTACCAGCTTAGACATGAACCCAAGTTCCCGTGATACTTATTCAGCTTAGAGGCATAATGAGGGAACTCAGAATTATAGAATGGTTTGGGTTGGAAGGGACCTTGAAGATCATCTAGTTCCAACCCCCCTGCCATGGGCAGGGACACCTCCCACTAGATCAGCCTGCTCAGTGCCTTCAGTTCTCTTCCTGCTGAACACAAAAACCTCACATCTAAGCTTGGTGTACTGTTTGCATGGCTTCTAGTGCAGACCCTGTTAAGCTGATACCTCTGAGTTCAACCTTCACCTACCATCTTAATGACCATCTCTGCAGACACTGAAGCTTTCCCGCCTGACAGATCTAATTAAAACTTTTCATTCTTTGTAACCCATTACTTTCTCAGTAACTTGAGGTACTTGGATTTGTTTTTGCAGTCTCTCACAGATTTAATAGAGAAAGCAGAAGGTTTTTCCCAAGTGTTAAGTTGGCAACCAACCGTGGAACTTAGCAAGCTGCGGCAAGAAGTCTTTGTTGGTTACAAAGCGAAGGAGGAAAATGATGTCCAAAATCTCATATCACCAGAAGAAGTCACACCAACAGATGCTTACACCAGTAAAAATCTTGTTTTGTTAAAAAGAAAAAAACCTGTAGGTTCACCAGAAAGAAGACGCTACCCACTTCGACAGAGGACAATTGCTCTTAGGATGTGAATTCCTCATTCAGTATTTTCAGGTTGGAATCTCACTTGTACTCTTGTTCAGTGAGCTCAAGCTTTATTTCTTAAACCCTCATCTCCCCTTACCCATCTAAGCTTTGATCCTATGGAATATTATTGTTTTTACTGCCACCACCTCCCACTATGAAAGCTTATGCACCAGTACCCATGCACCAGTACCACCTGATATCCAACAAGTATATTTTCCGATTAACTTTTTTTTTTTTTTGGCTCTTTTATTACAGCATTCAGCTTGAGTCCTCTTGCTCCTCAGAGCTGTGCCCATGCTTTTTGTGTGTGGGCAGTTTTTTTTAGTAAGCCACCAAATGCACACTTATTACTGAGGGAAGTAATTTCTTTTTTTAATAAATAAATTAAATTCACAGCAGACCATACTGAAAGCACCAAATCTGAGATGGTGTTTAAAGTTTTTAGAAATTCCACATTTGTCCCTGTTGTTCCATCTTCCTTAACTTCAGGTCTGCCATGCTTGTTTATACTCATGTGGGTTTAAACTTGCATTGTTAATAGGTGTATATATTTGTAGTTGTAGTGTGCTCTCCTCAGTGAGGATTTGACCATCCACATATTACCCTCTGATATTTTGTTTCATGTAAAGCAGTTATGCAGTCCGGGGCTTTCCTGGATGATATTTCTGCACAATACAGGATCTTCACTTGGGTCCTGTGATGTTTGGCTGAGCTTTGGAGATCCATATAGGCTACCAGTAAGTGGCACTATCTTTTTTTTTTTTTTTTTAAACGCATTAGTACCTAGGCAATTTTACAGAAGTACTAAATTGAGTCTTAACCATTCATAACTTATTCTGCTTCACGACTGCGCGTGCTTGTCTCATATTTATTAGTTATTAAATGCTTTATTAATGAAGTGTGCTGTGGTAAGAATATAATTCTTGATCTCTAAGAGACTGAAGACTTTAAAGGAAACGTGATAGATTCTAGCACCATTTGTTTTGTAAAGTTGAGCATACATGCTGAGACTCCTTGTATCTAATAAATGTATCTCTTGTGTATATAGACACATCTGCTTATACAAAATAAATTAAAGCAATTAAGGAAGATCAGAGTTTCAGATGATGTTGTCAGTTTAAATCCTGGAACGATGGCCACTGAACAGTCGAGTGCACTTCAGAAGGCATCTGTGTTAAATTTTGGCTGGAGTACTTCCATTTGCCACCTTTTTGCTCACAACTGTTATTAATCTAGGGGCTACTGGGTGTCTGATGTAAGAGAGGACAGGATGTGAGAGGGACGAGCAGCAAAGCTGTGGAACGTGTGAGTGGGATGGTTTTTCACACCACGATGTGCTATTCTAGTGGCTTTGAGTGCACGTGTTCCCTGCTGCACTGAAAATCCCCACCATGGCTTTCTGCACCCAGATATACAGATTGTCTTTAGACCTAGGCTAAGATGAGCCCTGCAGGATTCTACATGGCTACCATTACTGTATTTGAACATTTTCTGGGTTAGCAGGAAGATTCCCTGCAGTTCTCTGCAAATAATGATAGGCAAGTACAGAAAATAGCTTGGGCTAGGCACATTTCTTTGAAAAGGTCCCATTGAAAATGGCCAAAGTAGGATGAATATAGGAAAAGTAGGAAGAAATAAGGGGGGCAGAGCACTGTGGATTAAAATTTAGTAAGTGATTAATGAATTGATTAATTAATTCCCCCTACAGGGCATGCTAGTGTTAGACTGCATGATGGTTGGTGTGAATGAGATTTGATGGATAATGATTGGATGCCCCCAGGTGGGGCAGGTGAACCTTGTGCCATGATTGGAAAAAGAAAAATCAATGCTTCTGGAAATGGTGGCCAGATAGATAGTGTAAAGCAGCATATAAAAACCCAAGAAGATTCCAAATGCAGCATAAAACCTGTGATTTTGCAAAAATCTGGTGGCTGCTTTTGGCCAAGTGTCAATGGAAGGTGTCAGAGCACTAAATTATTTCCCATTCCAGTAGCCTTGTGTCCTTTAGTTAACTTTTCATAGAAATCAGCAGTGTTGTGTAAGGCAAGTGTCTAATCGGGCTTCTACTGAAGTGTCACAACATCCAAGCTTCTTATTTTTAACTCGAGGCGAATCAGTGTTGCATCAAGAAATGTCTGGTAGTTTTTCTTTATATAGCCTTTGAATTTTGTAAGAGAGCTCGGTGGTGATGGACGCTGGGTAACATTTGCAAACAGAGTTTGAATTTCTTGGCTTTTTTTTTGGGGGGGTTGGGGGGGAGATGGAAACATCTCACTGTCTTTCAGACTGTGTGTCACTGGTGAGAGTGTGCCATCTCTATTTGTTAAAAAACTTGTAAATGTGAGCAGTATTCATCCACACTTGGACTCTTTAAAGAAAAGGGTTTGCAGGCAGCATGCTGGGAAGTTCCTCTTCCAGAAATCTTCCTGTGGACACTGATGTGTTTGGTATCTTGGGTGCACTGGTGCCCTGAGACCCTGGTTCTGGTAACATGCTATTATCAGAAGAGCCTTATGCTGTGCTGAGCTGCATTCAGTGGGTCAAGTTGGCATGTGTGTAGGCTGCAGACAAAAATCACTGACAAACTGCCATTATAAAATGTAAATTCAGCTGACTAAACTGCTTTCTGGGCTGGTTTTCTCTCCTGCATAGAAATGCCCCGCATTTACTACTGTGTTACCTGGAATTACTGTGTAGGCATTTCTACAGATGTACCAGAGATAGTTTTAATACTAAGCAGAAACTTGTTCCCACAAGCAAATTCTGACTTTTCATTTCCTTTGCCACTTTGAACAAGAGCAGACTGTACTCAGGGGACCATCCCATGACTTGCGGGATCTGGGAAGCCTTACTCTACAGCTGCTGGGAGTTGTTTGTTGAAGTGGATATTTATTCAGTGCTAATAAATTCTTGGTAAGCTGCTCAGACTTGATGATGCTGTCAGATAGCCTGTTTGTGCAGCTGCCATTTACAGCAGATTTATTCCTGGAAAAGCACAAGAGCTTTGAGTGGGGTCAGCTCAAAGTCCCTCTGTGGAAGTGGGCTTCTTTCACTGCAGAACACTCTGAAGGGCTGTTGAGGTATTTTGTCTGAATAGTCCATAGATTTTATTGCAAGAAAATATACACGCTGCCTAATTTTATGAAAACACTGGCTTTTAGATCTGTTTATTTCAACTGAGCTTAGACTACAAAGGCAGCAAGAAGTCCAGTGGCCTCTTTTTTCAGCAGCTGCCCCAGTTAAGTACCTGCTTGTGTCTGCATTTCTATTCCTTTTCTTCAGCTTCACCATGTGTAATTAAGACAAGAATGGACTATTCAAAAGGAGCAGTTGAGAGCAATTCACCTTCCAGTTGCTCACCCTCTGGCTACTGGGGCTGCCTTTCAGGAGATGCTGGTTTGGATCCTCTCAGCTGAAGAAAGGTACTTTACCTTCTGCCACTTCCATGCCCTTGTTGAGCAACCTCACATCTGCATGTTGGATGATGGAGGAAGAGAGAAACAAGACTGCTTTTAAAGAAACCAAGAGACTGGGAAGATCCTGTAAGGTGTTTTGGAGACTTGGTGCAGTCTGGGGACACAGGTGTGAGGTCAGGGCAGTTTGGCCAGGCTGTCCATCCCAGCTGTGGGTACTTCTGCCCATTAGTGTAGGGAAGGCTCAGGTACTCTGTCCTCTGGGGTCAGGGGTGCTCTGAGAAAGAACCAAAAGTGTAGCAAGATAAGGACCACAGCTGCTTTGAGGTGGAAGAGATGAGAGGGAAAGTGTGCCTCTGAACAGAGAAATCCTCAGGTTTTGCAGTGATTTTGCTGGTGGTCCCAGAGCTTACCAGGAATCCTGTGGCAGAGCGTGGGCTTTGGTTTGACTCTTGGACTCATGAGCAGTGTGGTTCTCTCACCTTCAGTGTGAACTCTGTGAGCCAGACCTTCCTGAAAGGATGGTCTATATTTGCTCAGTCTGCAAACTTTGTAACCTCATCTTCATCTCAGCTGGGTGACTCAAACTTCTGGGGAAACCAGAAAAAGAGGGAAGTATCTGATTTATTAAGATACCTGGGATTGTATGTCTGCCAGCCTTCCTGGCATGGATTTGCCTGCCCCGTGAGTTGAGCAGGGACAGGGTGCTCATGAGTTACCATCTATAAGGCAGAGCAGGAGTGTTGCCAAAATACCTGTGGGTGCAAACACTTTCTCTCCCTTCAGAGTAGAGGGGTAAGATAACGGTTCAATTAAAATGTCAGAGAAGTGTTTGGAGGGGTAAAAGAAGCATCGTCCAGTCTGTTAAAGTGCTCTCCCTCTAAATAGTTAAAAAGATGGATTTTTGTCTTGCAACTGCTGTGCTTTCAGCGACCCTTGTCTGGCTTCGCCTTTACAAGAAGCCCGTGGCATTTCCTTATTATTTAAAGGAACAGGGCGAGTAGCGAAAGTGAAAATCGCTTTATCCCGGCACCGAGTCCGTGTCCTCACGGCCCCTGACACTCCGGCCGAGCCGGCTGTCACTTTGCTGGGGCTCAGGCCGCTTTGGAGAGCCGATGTCGCAGCAGCGCGGCGGGCAGGGGCTGCCGGAGGTGAGCCGGTCCCGAGCACCGGAGGGAGCAGGATGGCGGGGGTGTTGCTGCTGACGGGGGGCTGTCTGGCCTCTCCGCCCTGCCCCGGGAGGGAATCTGGGGAGAAAAGTTAATTGCGGGGCTGGGGCTCCACGGGGGATTTTCAGGCGGCTTCTGCCCGGCAGCGCCGTGCCACGGGGGTGCGGACTTTCCACTGACTGCCGGGGGCCGAGCAGACTCTGCGGTGGCAGGGGACGGGGCACTCCCGCAGACGCGAAGGGCTCAGACCGCAGCGGATGCGGTGTAGGCTCGGGGGGGTCCGATTGGTCACGGGCTTCCCGGTTCTCCGGGAGTTGCGGGGCTGCCGCCAGGAGCCATGTGCCGGCCATGCGGGCGGCGGGACGGCCCGCTGCGGGGCACCCGAGGCGGGACGGCGGCTCCGCCCCCGGACCGGGGAGGGTGCCAGGTGTCGGGGGCGTCCCGGGTCGGTGCGTCCCTCTACCCAGCTCCGCCCCGGCTCGCCCTGCCCTCCCCTCCCGTCCCACCCCTTTGCCCGGCCACGGGAGCCCGGCTGCTCCCCCGGGCGGCTCCGCAAGCGGCGGGATGTCGTGCGCCGTCCCTGCAGCGGCGGCTGGGGGCAGCGCTGTGCCCCGCAGCGCGGCGGTCGAGAGCA
>VZTY01009367.1:218995-229443 GCA_013400935.1 Turnix velox | reverse complement strand
GGCGGGCGGGAGAGCACGCACATGGGACTGAGTCACCTCGCCTCCGCCAGCGGGCATCGGCCCTTTCCATTCCCGGGAGGCGGCGGTGGTGCCGCTTCTTACAGGTAGGAGAGCGGTCAGATGGCGAGGTCAGCCAGATGGGGAGCGGAGCAGCTCCGCCGGCAGCCGGTGCGGTGGGAGCGGGAGCCAGGCTTCTCTTCCTGCTCCTCGTTCCTCCACCTCCTTCTTCGCCCGTGGGGTCTGCAGCGTCTCTCTGCTGCCTTCCACCCTCTCCGCCTCGGTGGGAGCAGCGTGCGCTCTGTGGGGCAGGTGCTGTGGAATGGGGAGGAAGTACTGATGCTCAGCAGCCCTTGTGCGCCCTGACTTCGGGCGTCTCCGTGCGCATCTCGGGGGAAAAAAAATCCTGCAAGATATTTCTGGCTTATGTCTTCCAGAGTCATGAAGAAGACGACAGGAAGGTAAGGAGGAGAGAAAAAAACCGAGTTGCTGCACAGAGGAGCCGGAAGAAGCAAACTCAGAAAGCAGATAAACTTCACGAGGTGAATATGAATACTTGGGGTTTCGCTGGCACTGCTTAGGGGCCGAGCATGGGACTGTGCAATAAATAGAAGCTGTTAAACAGATATAGTCCGTCCTCCTGCTAATCCAGCTGAGGGAGCTGTGGACGTGAGGCAGAGACAGGCACGTTGCTGGGCTGCGAACTCCCGGTTACTGATGCTCCATGGTGCACGGTGCAGCTCTCCCATCTGTGATCCTGCAGGGAGAGAAAGGTGGTTCTGCTGCCCTCACCTCACCTGCCCTCTTTTGCTATTCCCGCAACCAACCCAGCGGATTGGATCACTGAGGTCCTTTGGAGCTAAACCAAACCCATTTTCTTCGGGATTAGTGTTAAGTTTGTCACCTTCTTTGTGGGTGGTAGATGAATGCTTGCTGCCTGTCGAGGAAAAAGGTGACAGAGGAGGAGGGGACCATGCTGACCATGCTGCTTAGTGGCAGTGCTGGGCTCTAAAACTGTGGTGTGAGACTCAAATGCCCAGTTGAAAAGGCTTCTTAGGCACTTCAGAATCTCTAAGCATGAGGGCTGAGTTCAGTTAATCACTATACTCCATATGCTCTGATAAATAACAGTGGATATTTCCAGAAAGCCATGAAAGTAACTGATTTTTCCAGAAACCCTTAATACTACGTCTCAATATCACAATGTGGTGTAGTTCTCTTGTGTCCCCGGTGCAAATGCAGGAGGACAGGAATCCCCTTTCTCTGGTTTTGGATGTTACAGAGCTTGCTTTTGTTGCTCTTGGGGAAACTGTTAGCTCTTCTGCTGCCATTGTGGCTGAGTCAGTTGCTCTAGAGGTTTACCCAGGCTTTTCTCTTTCTTGGTGTGGAAGGATCTGACAACAGCCAGCAGAGGCTAAAAGGGGCAGTGAGGGGAGTTTTGGGTTTGGTTTTTCCCACATCTCCTCTGAGTCAGTGCCTGAGAAAGCCAAGCGCAGGGTACTTCTGGAAAGGGGTTACCCCTTGCTCTTGTGGAATAATTTCTTGGCAAAAATTATTTTGTCATATTATGTGGCTATTTTGATGTTCTGCCTGAACTTCAGGATTTTCATGATGCTGGGAATCTGCTTTCTTGGGGATGCATGTTTTCCCAGCTGCAGGCAGATCTGGTTGAATAATCATTCATTCTTAGCAAGAATACGATTGTCTCATCTCTGAAAATGGGACAGAGCAATGGAAAAGTAACACTTCCTCCAAAACCAAATCCCATGAGGTTTGGGACAACTAGGAGTGAGCAGAGACAGAGTCAGAGTGGACAGCTTTGCTGGAGTTGTCTAGAATGAAGTGTTAGGAAGACTGTGCTTGATTTATTCTGTGGCTGGTGGAAGTTTATGAGAGAGCAAGGGGATCTGCAGCAAAGGACAGCAGAGGCAGTGCCAGGCTTCCCAGAGGTAAATATGGCTTTTAAGCCATGTGTAAGCTTTAAAGTTTGGACTGAAGCTTTCACAGGGACGTGAGATTGAGTGGATGAGTGTTGAGCCCTGGGCCAGCAGTGAGGTGCAGGCACCTGCAGGTTTTCCTTGGGCTGGCTTTGAATCTGTAGGTCTCTCCTTTTTGAGAAATCTTGACAACAGAGATACTTGAAACATGCAGTTATCAAAAAATGTGACACACAAGTCTCACATCCATCACAGATGCATGCTGCAAAGCAGCTCAAAACCACCCTGCAGTTAACAACAGCTAATTCATTGCCAGAGAACCCTTAGTTCAAAGCAGTCTGGGACAGGGATAACCGAAGCAGTGATCTGGCCTTCTGATGACAAAGTGGAGCTGGGAACAGGCTGGCATGATGCTCCCTCCCTCCAGCTCACAGGTTCCTGGGCATCTGAGCCAGTGGCTACAAGCTTGGCTGGACTGGAGGAACCTAGAAGGGTCTGTGCATGCTGTGCTAGATGGCCAGCACCTGGTTAAAATGGCCATTCCCTGCACTAGCCAGGGTCACGGTCAGTTCCTCACTGAAATGCCAGGTATTGATTTTTCCCAGCATGCATTTGTGCTCACATTTTCTCTGCTCTGACAGTGCAGAGCCGTCCTGCTTGGCCCTTCTCAACAGAGGTGGCCCATGGGGAGAAAAGGCCACCATGTGAACTCAGCCACCCACAGCTGCAGCCGTGGGCTACTGGGGGGCCCCAAGGGCCAGCAGCATTGCCTGGTCTTCAGAGCCACAAAAGGAGTCACAGTGTGGTCAGGGTGCAGGTCATGAAGCACTTGCACTGTTCCAGCACCCAGGCTGTGTTTGTCTTCCCTTAGCATTTTGCACGTTGTAACGAGTTACCACCACTTTTCCACAGTTGCATGAATATACTCAAAGTGGGAGCACTGAAAAGAACATTTTGACTATGAGCAGGGTTGCTTCTTTTTTTTCTCCCTCCTTCCAGGAATATGAGTCACTTGAGCAAGAAAATACCTCCCTGAAAAGAGAAATCTGCAAGCTAACAGATGAGATGAAGCACTTGAGCGAAGTGTTGAAGGATCATGAGAAGATCTGTCCACTACTGCACTGTACCATGAACTTTGTGACCATACCAAGGCCTGATCCACTCACCAGCTGCCTGCCAAGATGAGAGCTCTCCTGGATTATCTTTGAGTGTGATGTGTGAAAATGCCATTAGCAGGGAAGAACTGCCTTCTTATGGTTCAAGTCTTCCACCAAAGAGGACTGGATTTGACCTTGAAGCTCTTCTGCGTGTCAAAGTGTTACAGTCTTCTGAATCTCAGGAAAACACCAGTATGGGAAAAAAAGACAATTTGAAATGTGACTTCTTGTTTGACAGAATCTTTAAGCCACAGTTTTGCTTTCAGAAATGTCAAAGTACAGTGCAGCCCACCATGGAATGTAGACAGGGAAAAGCACCAACCTTGGACTGGGATGCCTTTCATGTTCACTGCTGGTAACCCACTGTCACTTATCATCCATGAATATCAAGTTCTGGCTGCTGGTTTTTTTTAATCTCTAAACAGGTTTGGTTAATAAAAGTGATGTTCCGCATTTCTCATGTTCTCCACCTTCTTCAATAATCAGCATCTTTATAACATCTCTACTTCTTAGTACTGGTCAAATGCAAACTCTAATGCTCATCTTCCTGTTAGTCGTTTCATCTGCTCTCTCTCTTCTTCAATTATTCCTCTTTGGGAGTGTGTGTAACAAATGAGTTTTCCCAGTCTGTTTTTTTAACAACCCCAAATGTCAGTCAGCTCTGTCCATTCCTGCAGTGCTTGACAGTTTTCTGCTGGGTTTAAATAAAAGCAAAACAGCTTCCTGGTTCTACACACTGTTTTCATAAAGAAAATTTTAAAACTTTCTGGTTTAACGTGTCCACTATAATTTATCAAATCCTTATCCTTCCTCTTGCACCTTCATTCTTGTAAATGACACCTATGGATAGAAGACATCAAGTTTAGCTAAGCATTTTGTTCTATATCCACATTGAAGGTGTTTGATAGCTGCTTGCAAGCCAAACATTATGTTTTTGGGTTTTTTTATGAAAAGTAAGAATTGTGACAATGTTAGTGAGAAATACACAGAAAAAAAAAAGGTGCTTACCTTCTCTGGAGATTGTTAGTAGCATCAGTCTCTGGGAATGTGAATGCTATGGCCTGGGATCTAGCAAAGTGTTTTTCTTGCAGTATTCTCCAGTCCACCTTTAGATAATTAAAAGCTCCACTCCTTTGCCACCCCTCTCACTTCAGCATTTGGATTTTTTTTCAGTTCAGCTCATGGGATTAATTTCTCCCCTCATGAGTATTGTAGTACGACCAGCAGAACATAATCTGAAATGTCTGAAAGATCCTTTTTCTTTCTTTCTTTTTCTAAATTCATTAGTGGAATGATGAATTGCTAATCACTGCTGGGAGAGAACTGAAGAAACTGTCTAGTCAATTCTGCCTTCTGAAGGACCCTCTCATGCCATTGTCTTAGGCTAGAAGCAAGGTAACAGGTGTGAGCTGTTGGCTTCTTTAGAAGTTTCCATTAGGTTCCCCCCAAGAGAATTTTTGGCATTTGCAGGAGCCATCTAATGGCTTAAATGTTTCTTATGATCCCGTGGGAAATGCATCTCTCACAAACAGTATATTGGGTGACTAATATTCATCTAGCAAAAAAGAAAAATCTGGTGTCTGTGAAAATGCAAATTTCAGGGCACTTTTGGATAATGTCTTTGCTACAATTCTATGTGTCGCCCTTGAGAAAGAAACAGTCTTAATGGCTGCGGGAGCTAGGTCTCTTTAGCTTGGAGGAGACTGAAGAGTGGCCTCTTTAATGTCTACAAATATGTAAAGGGTGAGTGTCAGGAGAAAGGAGCCCTGCATCCAGCAGGGGCTTCCAATGATAGGACTCAGGGAAATGGGTGCAAAATGTAACACAGGAGGTTCCACAGAAATATAAGAAAAAACATTTTCACAGTGAGGGTGACAGAACACTGGTACAGGTTGCCCAGGGACGGTGTGGGGTCTACTTATCTGGAGACATTCAAAACCCATCTGGATGCATTCCTGCGTGATCCGATCTAGGTGATCCTGCTCCAGAAGGGGGATTGGAGTAGGTGATCTCTCAAGGTCCATTCCAATCCCTGATATTCTGAGATTCTGTGATCATTCATCCATTATGGGAGCCACAGTGTAATTTAGGCATAGCAGAGGTGTAATGGAGAAGGGGAGATGTAGAGGAAATTAATAACATTAACTGTGAGACAATTCATTGTAGCTTGGGCTGAAGGGAGAGTGAGAGGACATCTCACATCTCTTAACAAAGTAGATGGAACTGAGCTGAGTCTTGGAAATAAAAATAGCTAGTTGAGGTCAGGGTTGATGCAAAAGCGTGGTCTCCCCTTTGGACCCTTGCAGATCCTCAAAAATGGGAGATCAGCCACCTTGTCCGGGACACTCCATCCCAGTAGAATCCTTCTAAAGATTTTTGTCCTATGGGTGTTTGCTACTAAAAGCAAAGATC
Organism: Turnix velox; assembly: GCA_013400935.1. Classification (NCBI taxonomy): domain Eukaryota; kingdom Metazoa; phylum Chordata; class Aves; order Charadriiformes; family Turnicidae; genus Turnix; species Turnix velox. Next base: position 223,940 of record VZTY01009367.1, on the reverse strand, counting down.
TAGTTGCCTGAGTAAAATCCTTCTCCTTACATAGTTATTCTTCTAAACATCTGTCTAGAAACTGTCTCCAGCTTGTTTTTGGTAGTTAAACTTCTATTGCACACTCCTCATTAGTAAGCACTATTCTTGTTCTGTGATGCAAGCTTTGCTCCACCATTTCTGCACTGGAGTTTATTGGTTTATGAGCTGTATCGTGTATGCAGAGCTTTCATGGAAGGACAGTTGAATTCACAGCAACTGGCAATACCTATCTAAGACCAAGGTTATTCCTTGGAAGGGCTGGGGGCCCTGCAGGCTTCCTCACTGCCTCATTTTCCTTTCCATAACCTCAGGGTGTAGCTCCAGTTTGTGCATTATGTCCTCTAGTAACAGCAGGCTTTGAACCCCTGCGGGGGCCTGGGCTGGTTCTTCCTCCTTCATCTATGACATCACTTTTTTTCTCTCCCCTTCCTTCCCCCAGCACTATTCCCAAAGGGCTGATGCATCATTCTTCTGTTTAATAGATTAACCAAGGCATCTCTCACAAACTGTGTATCTAGTGACTAATGTTCCAAGGCAGCCATGAACACTAAGCAAAAGAAGTGAGCAAAATGAGTGTCCCAAGCCAGATAAACCACACATTCTGAATATATTTACAGAATTAATGTCATAGCTGAATCATGGGTCAAAGGAGACTACAAACTGTTAAAGCATAGGCTTATGTATCTCCAAGCACATGATATACATACAGGCTGATTACACTCTTTGCAGGAGCTGTTTGCAAGAATATTGATTTACAGGGAGTTTCAAAACTCAAGAGTGTGTTCTGGAGCCTGGGATAACTGTTACATGAATAGAGAACCAGAAAGCACAATGGAAAGGAAAAGGTCCATTTGTTAAGCAATAGGAAGTTCTTTTTCAAATCCAAACTTTTCCTTTAGCAACACCAAAAAATATCTCATACCCTTGTATGGCTCAGATGCTGCTTGGTGTAATTTAGCTTCAGAAAGCTTGTTTCACTTGTTCCCTACAAATGTGATCTGTCTTACATTGATCTGATTTTCAGATGCAGGTATATTAGGAAGATCTTTACTCTGTTCAGTTGGTAGCTCATGTGAGGAGTACTGTGAATTGCAGTCTCATTTGCAGATGCATAACGTAGGTGACGGTGGCCAAGAAAACTGGATTTTGCCTCTTAGGCTCACAGTGAAGGTTATAGTCTGGATAGCTTTGGTTAGTGTGGATTTCCTTTTCATATTTGCTGTGACTCTGATGAAGAAAAATGTTCAGTACAAACTTATCCATAGATGTAAGTATTCATTCTGGGAGTAGATTGGGTCCAATTCAGCTATTTGTTCATTTATTTTGGTTGTTGTTGGGTCAGATTTCAAATTATATTTTGGAAATATAACTTTACCTTTCAAAGGTAACAATAAAATCACCAGAAAGTCAAGTTTCCCAGGACTGCTTGTCTAACAGAGATCAACAGTTATACTCCAAGAGAGCTGATTAACAAGTCTTCCTCCTTACCACTGATGTTTTACATTAATTCATTTATAAGAGTCTTCATGTAGTCATCTAGATTCTTGCTAAAACATGCTTTTAAAAATGTATATTTAAAACACCCTATTCATCAGACTTTCTGTTCTTTTCCCTGGTGCATTCTACTGTCATCTTCTGCTCCTTCTGCAATACCTGCTCTGCATCTGGTATTTGCAGTAGCCTTTGTATTCTCTTGCTTTTTTTTTTTTTTCCCAAATGCCTCTTTTTTTTCCTCCTTGTTTCCATCTGTTCTCATGTAGCTTGGTGGCAACATTGCTCAATGTTAGTGATATTAGAGGACCAAGGCTAAATCTGCAGGAGCATATGGAAGTTGGACTTCACTGCTATACCCTGTATGTGAATAAAGACTTTTACATGTGCCTGATTTTGTCACTTGAATATTAAGGAAGGTGTCTGTGCTGTCTTTCAATATATGCTTAGAAGTGATATAACCTTTAGTGTAGCCCATGAAACCCACACTGTTTCCTGTCCGTAGATGAACACTTTGGGGCATTCATAAATGGGATTTCCATTCATGAATCAATCTAAAATTTCTGCCTCAGTGAAAGTGATAGATAAAACAACCATTTAAAAAAAAAAAAATCCCTTTTCTCTTCTTCCCATCAGTGCAGTGATTTAATTCCTGTCACAGGAAGGAAGCCTGTCTGATCAGCAGGAGAAGTGCTAAGTTTATTTACCGTTAGACTATTGCTACTCTTCATAGGAAAGTAGGAATTTTTTGCTTGCAAACCCAGGTTTTATGTCAAATAGTCACTGGAGAAACATCTAATATGTACATGCAGCATGTACAAGGAACTGAAAGAATTTGGATTAATTCTTTGCAGAAAAATGGGCTTTACAGTGATTTCACTGGCAGCAGGAACAGCCCTGCAGCTGCCTCAGAGGACATGTGGCACTGTGCTTATTGACTTGAGTAATATTTAAACCAAGAGCAGCTACAGACTAACATGAAGTGGCCAATTTTTAATAAGGAAACCATAGCAACAATCATCCTGGGGACTGCGTGCTCCTATTCTACTATTCATTCAGGTTTTTCCTAGATAGTACTGAGAGAAAAAGAATCCCTAAGAGCAGAGCAAGAATTTTTTTCTCCCACTGTAAAGGTTTTAAACCATGGCGTCAATTGTAAGGGCTTGACTATTCTGGAAATATCCAGTATAGCTGCTGCAAGTAATCTGCTCTCTTCTGGTTATGTGTTTGGTCTGCTCTAAGGGAATCATTATAGTTCTCTTTAGAAGTGGGTAAGCTAAACCCCAAAGGGTTGTATAGAATGAAAGCATTCATTTGAGGAGTTAGTATGAATGGGTACTGTGCTTCATTTTCACAGCTTATCTCATCCTGAAGCAGCTCCTTAGCGCAGTCCAATAGAAAATGATATCTCCAAGAGGTGTATTTGCTTTAAATCTGCATTAGAAGAGTTTTTATTGTATGTGCTTAGTAAGTTTTATAGACCATCTGTATAGCCTGCTGTGATATCCAGGTACCATCCAAGAAAGTCTACTATAGGCTGTTGCCCTGAAAACTAAGTTCAGGAGGGATATCTCCAATTACAAAAAACCACTTTTAACTCTCATAATGAACTTGTTGTCATGTTTTAATTATTCTAAATTATTAAAATGTCAGAACTCTTAGGATTCTAAGCAAGGGGTGTAAGTAATCTCTCTTGGGACAAGCAAACCTTTAAGATTCGCCTTCCTGTGGTAAAGTAAACTTTGAGAACACTGATTTGTTAGCTGTCTTAGGTAAAATAACTGAGGATAAAGACTAAGCAACAAGTCTCTTCTTTTAAATTTGATGCAATGCTATACAAGATACACTTACTTCAGCTGGAGATGATGTGAAATATTCCAAGAACCAGAGAACAACCAGAGAGTTAGGTGAAGGAAAATTACAATAGTTTGTTTAGAAAAGGCAGCCATCAGACTAAAGAAAGGTTTGTAACTTGAGGTTATCAAGGAATGATCATTGACAACTCATTTGGTATCTTTAGTAACGACTTTAGTTACAAAGGAGCTATTATACACCTTGTATAAAATTCACACACCTTGCTTAAAATTCACACACCTTGTAGTGGGAGGTGTCCCTGCCCATGGCACAGGAGGGTTGGAATTAGATGATCTTTCAGGCTGGTTATAATAAAGGAGTTATTTACTGTGAGGGTCGTGAGACACTGGAACAGGTTGCCCAGAGAGGCTCTAGGCTGTGGATGCCCCCTCCCTGGAAGTGTTTAAAGCCAGGTTGGATGAGGCATTGAGCAATCTGGTCTAGTGGGAGGTGTCCCTGCCCATGGATGATCTTTAAGGTCCCTTCCAACCCAAACCATTCTATGATTCTATAATTCTATTATTACAGAAGAAGATTAAAATATCATGCAAAAGGAACTGCATGATCTTGCAGAAGCCAACACAAATGCTGTGATAATTATAAAATCATAAAACAGCCCAGGTTGCCAGTGACCTCAAAAGCCCAGCCTTTGGTAGCAAAGGTACCTGGATGAGATATGTAACTACCTGCCATGATGCAAAGCATACAGTCACAAACTTAAAAAACTATTAACGAGGATTTCTGTCACCAGGTGAAGACTCATCAATTGGAAATGGCAATGGAATGAACAAAGATTTATTAATGGGTAGATGATGCTGAGGCAAAAATGCAGTGGGGCAAAAAGGAAGTTAAATAGGGACTCGGATGAGCAGCAATGGGATTATTTCTTTATTTGTGTTCTCAAGGAGAAGCCACAATATAATTATGCAAAGGCTTGGTAAAACTTCATCTGGAAGTCTGCATGCATTTCTGCTCAACCATAATAAAGATGAGCCAAACCTAGTATAGGCACATGGAAGGCTATTAGGAAGATTAAGAGATTTAGGACTCTATTTTTTTTTTTGAGACTTCACCTTAGACAAAATCTGAGAAGTAGTACGATCTCTGTCTGTGTAATTATAGCAGAGTAAAGACCATGTAAGTGAAAAGAGCTGTCATAGGCAATCAGCAATATCAATAGAAGAGTAAATAGATATAACTTGTAATTATTTTTGAGCTATATCTGTGAAAATGTTTTTACCTGTCAATTGAAAGATGTTAAGGAATAGCCTTGAGAGAGAAGTGGTTTATGTGAGTGATATTTAGGTAGGCAAGCTGTCCATTTGGTTTTTTGATAAAGCTTGATTATTTAATGTGAGACCAATTAAATATCGATCCAAAAATATTTCTGCCTTATTCTCTTTGGAGAGGATTTGCAATTGATCTTTAAAAGCGACATGATCTTAAAACAAATAAAACAAATGGGCCACAAAGATGATCAGAGGGCTAGAACACCTCCCTTATGAGGACAGGCTGAAGGAGTTGGGGTTGTTCAACCTGGAGAAGAGAGGGCTCAGGAAGGACTTCATAGTAGCTTACC
>VZTY01009367.1:168269-218990 GCA_013400935.1 Turnix velox | reverse complement strand
TGAGCAGCCTGATCTAGTGGGAGGTACCCCTGCCTATGGCAGGGGGGGGTGGAGCTTGATGATCTTTAAGGTCCCTTCCAACACAAAGCATTCTATGATTCCAAATAAAAGCAACCCCCTGAAGGCCCTGAACCTCACATTATTATCCAAAAGCTTGTTTTGATAGGAGAGCTAAAACTGATGTAAGGTTTTTTTCAGAGGCACAATTACTTACCAAATTGAAAGCTTTGATAACATCCAGGTAAGGAAAGGGCAGAAAAGCTAGGGATTTTTTTTTCTAGACGCCTGCTGTTGAACCACAATACATTTCCAGAAAAATCAGAAAACTGTTTACAGAGAAACAGGGACAAAATCTAACAGGAATTTGGGGAATTTCCTGAACTTCAGTTTTTCATTTGAAAAACTGAGTTACTCCAAGTTTGCAAATATGCATTTTACAGGGGATTGCAGGTATTTTTCTCTTTCTCTTGCATCCAGTTAATTGATTAAATATACAAACAGGATGTCTTTAAGAGCTGAAGGTTTTAAAACAGGATTTGATACTAAGCAAGAGATCTGCTAGTTCCCTTTTAGCAGCTTGAGTTTCATCTTTGCTTATCAGAGCTGTTTTAGGGTACAGTAATTTCCAATTGCACTATTGGGTTGCAAGGTAAATAATCTCTAGAGATGAATATTTTTTTTCTTTCTTTTTTACTGTAAATGACAATAGTACATAGTCTAGAAATTTCCCTTGTAAATTCTGGTCATCCCATTTGTTTGCTGAGTTCCAGTATGGACTCAGGACTTATTCTGTCATTGCACTGAGAGGTTATGCACCCTTGCTCATGCCTTTTAGGTGATCCATCATCTGTGTTTAGGGACTTGATTAACGGCCAAGGGTCATCAAATTTGAAAGAGACTTTTTGATCATACAGATGAAGAAATCAATGACAACAACTCCTATATTGTTTATATAAGCACAGAAGTCCCTTTTTCCAGGTGAATAAAATGCTGAGTGATCTTGCCTTGGTTTGAACCTTTGCCCTATTGGTAGTTTCACACTTCTCCTGCCTGGAGTTTCAGATATCTCAGGGAATCTTGAACAGTCAGTGAGATCAGCCCATGCAGAGGAGTTTGCAGCAGGAATAGGGTCTCACTGTGGATGCAATTCAAGCAGAAGAGTAAAAATGGGGATATAGTTGACTGAGAGATGTAATATAAAGTTACATGACTACTCAGGCTGTTAATGAGCTTGGGCTTTAAATGGCACTCACAGACAAGCACCTCTTTATTTTTACCATCATGTTAAGAAACAATGTGATCAAGATATTTTCCCCATAAATTACTAAATTACAAGCTCTTTATGTCATTCTGATCGGCATTTTACAAAATTAAAAATATTCTATTTAATCCAGATGAAAATCAGTTTCTAAGTTTTCACTAATTTGTTTTGCATCATTATTTGTTTCCATATTTTTTCTTTCCTTATAGTAATTTTGTAATGCAATGTAATTATTAAATTACAAGCTCTTTATGTCAATTTGATTGACCTTTTATAAAATTAAAAATATTCTATTTAAACCAGACAAAAAACAGCTTCTACAGTTTTCACTAGTTTGTTTTCCATCACTATTTGTTTACATTTATTTTCTTTATATTTCCAACAGCATAATCAAAAAAACAATGTACATTCATACATAATTCTTGGGAAAAAATTGACATTATTTTACTTTTTAAATACCAGCTATGCACATTCAAAAGAAAAAAATGGATGATGTGTTCTCAATTTCACTTTTATTGCAATGTGTGACAGCAGATACATGTGGAGAGACTGTCAGTTGTCATTTTCTTGTTTTGCTCCCACAAACTTGAAGAATATGCTATTCCACACTATAACAAAAGATATTTTGCATTATTTTGTAATAAAAATCACATTACACTCTCTGCACACTTGTGCTTACCTAAACAGCAGTGTTTAAAGAGCGGTTATTTGGTTACTGAAAGATTACGAAAAATGAGTGAGGGAGAAAGCAATAATGTGCTCCAAGTCAATATACAGTCTCTACTTCCTTCTTATGAACATTCCAATTTCCCTAACAATGACAATAATGACAATGGTGACTTTTTTTCATAATGCTCCTCATTTTCAAAATGCTGTTTAATTAATAAATGTTCTTTCTGAGCCATTGATCTTTACATGGTACATTGCTGTTGGCCCTTTATCAGATAAAATATATCTCTGTCCAGCACCATCTGCCCATTTTGCTTGTTAAGAATTTCAGTTCTTCAAGGCAAAGGATTTGTTGTAATGAGTAGCCAGTTAAGGGAAATGTCCCAGTACTTCCCTGGTTTTTCCCATGCACTGATACATTTGAACAAAACCCCTCTGCTATCACTCATGCTTTGTCATGCCATAATGACAGCTGAGGGAACATCAGGGAGTATCATGTAGCCTGGAACAGTCAGTTCTGTTGCCACATGGGTTGAGGCTTCCTAATGACGCAATGATGTCTTCCAAAGCCATTTATCTTTCTATCGGCCATATGCTCTGTCCTGTTGCAGCCCTGAAGAGAAGGACTTGGGGGTGTCAGTGGATGATAAACTCAACATGAGCCAGCAGTGTGCACTCGCAGCCAAGAAGGCCAACCAAATCCTGGGCTGAATCAAAAGAAGTGTGACCAGAGAAGTCACAAGAGAGGTGATTTTGCCCCTCTACTAAGCTCTGGTGGGGCCCCATCTGGAGTATTGTGTCCAGTTCTGGAGCCCTCATCATAAGAAGGACATTGACCTGTTGGAGTGGGTCCAGAGGAGGGCCACAAAGATGATCAAAGGGCTAGAGCAACTGCCTTATGAGGACAGGCTGAAGAAGTTGGGGTTGTTCAGCCTGGAGAAGAGAAGGCTCAGGGGGGACTTCATAGTAGCTAATCAATAGATGAAAGGGGTCTACAGAAAGGCAGGGATAGGACTTTTTAATAAAATATGTGATGGGAGGACTAGAAATAATGGGTGTAAATTGGAAGGGGGTAGATTCAGGCTAAATATAAGAAAGAAATTCCTTACAGTGAGGGTAGTGAAACACTGGAACAGTTTGCCCAGAGAGGTTGTGGAGGTGTTTAAGGCCAGGCTGGACAAGGGACTGGACAGCCTGCTTATGGCAGAGGAGTTGGAACTCGATGATCTTCAAGGTCCCACCCCCATCGAACTATTCTATGATTCTATGATTCTATAATATACTTTCCAGTTTTTCTTACCACCCCTTCTTGATACATAAAATCTGTCCATACTTGGGTCAGGTTGGGATGCTCAAACTGGAATTACTGGAAAATTGGATTGATTTTGTTTTCACTTTACTGAAGTACTGAAGAATTTTCTTAGGTACACCAGGACCATGCCAGCATCCTGAAAATGTATAGTGCATGTTTTCTCACTTTAATTCTGCTCCTACTTGAAGGTTCTTCACCACCGACTGAATGGCCTCCATAAGAGGCCACATGGCACCCAAAAGGCAGACCATGAAAGGCCACATGGCACCCAAAAGGCAGACCATGAAACACAGTATCTCATCCACAGCCACTACTACATGTTTAAAAGATGTGTCTGGTCCTGCAGCATATTTAAGAAATGGGGCACATCCACAGGGTGGCCTGAACAGGCAGAATCTGCAGCTCCAGGAAAAGGAGAGTAGCCTTAAGGTGAGAGAAGAAAAATGGGATTTTCTGGGTCGGGGTTCCCTTTTGTGGATGGATTCCTGCATTATATCTATTCTCTCTCGCTTGTTTTTGTGACATGTTCTGTTTGCCAGCATGATATTAAATGGTCCCCCAGGCATGGTTTTAACTCCCACATTTCCTACGCTATACCCCACTTTGTAATTACTGCCTCCTGTTACCAAATTATTCATTCTCCCCCCTGAAAGCCCTGTTTAAGACTGAGCAATAAAATATGGAGTGATTAACATTCAGCTGATGACAGATTATTGATTTCAACTCTTACCAAAACTCTCCAGCATCCTTAAAATTGGCAGAATACTGCTACTGGCTGCTTTCTGATGTCATTCAATTAGCAACCAAGGGTTAGCTCTTTGAGGTTATTCTCCAGAGTTTAATGGAGTAGATTTCTCTTTAATCTTCTGTTGTCTTCTCTGCTATTGATTACCAGAACTGAGAGAAGGGGACATACTCCTGTTTAACCTACTTCAGTTCCTACTCAGATGCCTTGATTCCTTTGAAAGGCCACCAATGCTTTAAGGTAAGACACTGCAGTGTGCTTATTTGTGTTTTATTACTGGTGCAGTCAAAGAGTGAGAAGTTTTGGTTTGAACTTGTGAGAAGTTACAATGTGAAACCCATTCCTCCCCACCCCCAGGTCTGTGGGATTTGTGAGGGTTTCAGAACCAAGGTGTTTAGTTCCTGCTGAGTGCAGAGGAAGAGCAAGCGGAAGGGTAGAGAATTCAGGCATCCAGAGGGAAAAAAATAACTTGGTTGCTTCTGAAATCCACATAAGCTAGACTTTCATGTCATATTAGCACTTATTGAGTGTATTTTCCGGGTAATGAATGTGTAAAATAACCAACAGCAATCACTTGAGAGATTAGGTGCACAGTTTTCTGAGTGGTTTCTGAGTGGCTCACCTCAACCCTTCTCCTTTATTGCTGTCTTCTCTGTGATTATGGTCTGCATAATAAACCCAGTCAATGAACCATAACTGATTGAAAAGTGATCTTGCATGAAAAAGATACTTTTTCTGACACAGAAGGACTTGAAAAATGAGGGGAATGGCACAGCTGGAAGAAGAGGGCTTACCATGACTGAGAGGCAGATGTAAAGGCAGGGAATGCCTTGAACCCTCTACCAAACACTTGTGACATGAACTCCTCCAAGATCATTTGGCATCCAACATAAATAGGATAGATTTTCTGTCACTTGATGCACATCTCAGCTGGCTTGTTAATGTGCTTTAGTATGGCTGAACCCTTGGACATTCAAAGGCATTTGTGGTGCTATCAGTGGTTTCCTGAATTGAGCACTTTCTCACAGATGAAGAAGACAAGCTGGTTACTCAGAACTGTGTTCTTAGTGGTCATCATTTCTCTGGAACTTCACTGATTCAGATGCAATAATCTAGAAAGATTCCTCACCTTCTCCACTTGCATTTGGAATCAAATGCAGAGAAAACAGCAGAATAATTCATGGGTGAGTTTGAAGTTCTTCTGAGAATGATGAGGTTCTGATTTTGTATATGGAAGTATTCTTTCTGGGAGTATTTTCTCAGGTATTTTGTGAAGCTTTAGTGTCACGTTTACCTTTAAGAAATGTATGCCTTCAAGAGAAGAACTTACATGATACATAATTTTCAACTCCTGATACTTGACAAAGCAGTTTTAGCACTTGGTTTCAGCACTTCAAAACTCTAAACCAGTCTTCACAGCAAAGCAAGTACAATGTGCCCGATGCATTTGAATCCCATGAATCAGATAGGATGAGCAGTCCATCCATCAATTCACTCCATAGCAACATTTGTCAAAACAAATTCAATGGAATAATGCCATTTTAAAAGTTAGTTCTTCTTGTAGTTTCTGCATACTGGTTTTTATTACAGAGAAAGTTGAAAAATTTACAGAAATGGGAAAATGTCTTACACAGCACATGATGTGCAGAACGGAGGTTCCCAAGCAATGAGGCAGTACTCCCAGGTGAGAACATGAGTCTATGACATGCAGGAGTGTGCTTCACAGGTCTCCCCTGGTTGTGGCAAGACATCAAGAATTTTCTCAGGTGAGGTTTACCTCTCCAAAAGGTCAATCAGGATATTAAACATTCTCACTGAACTATGTGTACTTTTCCCTTACATTCCCTTTATTTCTGTTCTTTCTGATTTTTTCCAGCGACAATCATGTAAACAATTAAACCAACTAACTAGTGTTGATTCCTTTAAAACTTGCATTACATAGGATTGGTTAAGGGTCTGGAACAATCACATGAAAGGCAATGCTTGGGGAATCCTCCCCAGTTTTACACTAAACTCTCTGCCTTGGGATACAAGGCTTCGGGTGGTCAGCCAGGAACAAATATTTCTTGGCAAGCAGGCATGATCAGTATCACACAACATTTATATACCTCTCTAAGAAGTCTCCAAGCTTTGACTGAAGAAGCAGTGAATGAAGTGTTTGCTACAGATTGAAAAAGTAGATGTAAGATACTGAAACCAAGCCTTAAGATAAAGCTGTTTAAAAGAGGAATTCCACATAGTATAAAATGTGCTCTGCTTTTAGTTGAGAGTGAATAATTTGGGGTAATGTTTTTCCAAAAGTACTTAACCACTATGTTAGCAAGTTTGTGTGACTGCTTTTAAAAAACAGTTACACATTCCTTTGGTCAGTGTTTCAAGGACATTGTGGCTTAAGCTGTGGGCACTGTTCCTGTCAAGATGACCTTGGAAATGTTTGTAACAGCCTTTTTGACAGAAGTTACCTATTCTATAGCAGAATCATCTTAACAGATTATTCTTCTCTAATAAAGATCACACTGTTCCTTCAGGTCCTTCCCAATCTTTGTACTGAAGTGGCTAGAGAGTTCAGTTGATTTGTTATACATAATCTCTTCTAGGTTGCTTATTTCTTAAATGATGGTAACTGCATGTTCTCTGAGTGCCTGTATAAACCTAACAGTGTTTCTACGTGGCACAAGTGTGCAGTAAGTGACATAACTCATTGTGGGAAACAGTGGAGAAAAATTGGTGGTCTGGGACAGTTAGACTTGCTGAGCAGCAGAGCCAATTGACTTCCAATGCTAAGACAAGGGGAAATGGGTACAAGCTGGAACACAGAAGGTTCCAGGGAAAAGTTAGAAAAAAAATTTTCACAGTGAGGGTAACAGAACACTGGAACAGACTGCCCAAAGAGGTTGTGGAGTGTGCTTTTCTGGAGACATTCAAACCCTGTCTGTGCATTCCTGTGTGACCTGTAAAGCACACTCCTGGTGTTCCTGCTCCAGCAGGGGGATTGGACTAGATGATCTCGAGGTCCCTTCCAATCCCTGACTTTCTATAATTCTATGATTCTGTGTTTCTGTAATTGTTCAAGTTCCTGTTATTCTGGGCTACATTGGAAGAGTGCTGACAGGAAAACCATATGATGTGACGCTGCATCATTTTCACTGTGATGTGACTTCAGGAAGACTGATGTGCTGTAATCCTCTGGTGCTACAGAAGTCAGTGCTTGCTAAAATGGCCATCCCACTTTGGTGACTTGAGTTAGCACTTCTGCGTGTGCTTCAAGGACTTCAGTTTGGTGAAGAGAAGGCTCAGGGGGGAACCTCTTAGTAGCTTATCAATACCTGAAGGGGGTCTACAGAAAGGCAGGGGTAGGACTTTTCAATAAGATATGTGGTGGAAGGACTAGAAATAATGGATGTAAATTGGAAGAGGGTAGATTCAGGCTAGATATAAGAAAGAGATTCCTTATGGTGAGGGTAGTGAAACACTGGAACAGGTTGCCCAGAGAGGTTGTGGATGCCCCCTCTCTGGAGGTGTTCAAGACTAGGCTGAACAAGGCACTGAGCAGCCTGTTCTAGCGGGTGGAGTTGCTGCCTATGGCAGGGGGGTTGGAACTCGATGATCTTTAAGGTGCCTTCCAACCCAAACTATTCTATGATTCTATCTCAATGGTTTCAGCACAGGGTTATTTGACAGTTCTAACTCCATGATCAACCACTTTGGTGCAGTGCTTGCACACAGCAACAGCAGTGCAGCTGGATGTGGCAGAAATGGGATCTTGTCTGCAGGGTGGAACAAACCCAGTGAACATCAATGCTCTCTCCTGCTGCTGCTGCTGTCATCTCCATGTTCTGCTTGCTCTCACAAAGGCAGCTACACCTGAAAGCTATCAAAAAAATCCCTGTGACCGTATTTTGTTAGTCACGAAATATGCTCTATAAATTGCCTTCAGGGACTCTCCATCCAAGCAGCCAGCGGGGCTTGATTTTTCATTTACAGGATCCGGGCTTGCCGACAGCGGGGGAAGTCCCTGCACCTACCATCAGGCCGCGCGGGTTGGAGGTGCCTGGAAGTGACACCCTTCTTTGCGGCCGGGCCCACACCGAGCAGAATTTGGACACGGGTGTCGGGAAGGTCACGGCTGCCCGAGGTTACCGGGCCCACCTACCCCTCGGCATCCGCCATCGCGCCTCAAGCGGGCTCCCCCCATGGGGCCGCCCGCGCGCCCAACGGGCCCCCCCTTCCTCTCAGCGTCCGGAGGGCAGGGCAGGGACCCGCCGGAGACCTGGCGTGGGCCCAGCCGGGCTGGGGCGGAGGGGAACAGCCCTTCCAGCTCCGCCGAGTGTGTCTCACAGGCCGGGTAAAAACCCCTACCAATCTCGCCGCGGCGATGGGGCTCGGCCTGGCCTCCTGGGAGGAACCGCCGGATGATGGTAACCAGGGCCGCAGTGTCCCCTAGCGGCGACTCCCCCGCCCGGGCCCGGCGGCCGAAGGAAAAGTGAAAGCCGTTCAGTGAAAATTGAGAGTTTCGGGATTACGAGGAGGAACCCGGCGCTCTCCCACCCGGGAGGCCCTTCCCGGTGCGAGGAGGAAAGCTCAGGGGAGGTCCCGGCCCTCCTGACCCCCATGGTGGAGTGGGCTCTACACCTCCCTCAGGTGCGAGATTGGGGCCGAAGTAACTGAGAAGTAAATCAGATGGGTGGTTTTGGTCTTTTGGGGTTTTTTTATTTGCTTTGGGTTTTTTTTATTTTTAATAAAAAAGAAAATTATTAAAGAGATAAAAATAGAAAACCTATGAACAACTTTCCAGCCTGCACAATGGAGTTTATGACTTTTGGGAACGTGTTGAGCTTTAATGATGTGCTCCTGTTAATGCCTCCCAGCCTGTGGAGCACAGCCAGGCCCAACGCTCTTCTAGGAGAATAATCATAATTTAACCGTTCCAGTGGAAATTCCTGCAGCCTTGGAGTGATTGACCAGCCTGGGTATCTGCTTAATGTTGGCTTCCTGTTAAAGACTCTGTAGAGCTGACTACATACAACTCTTTCTCTGTTTCAAATTACCTAAAATTCAAGAATCCCGTTGAGATGATACAAGAAGGCCTCAGTGTTTAATGCAGTAAATATGTTCTTGCACAAGGCATGCATAATAACTGTATCTCTTTGGCACCACCACATTTACTTGTCATTTGTTGACAAGGGACTGAGTTAATCTAAAGAATCAGGAAGAACTTGTAGTGTTTCAGAGAATTCTGCTTGTTGTTTGGAGGATGGGAGAGGAAATGGAAAAGATACACTTGAGTATCAAGTGTTGATACATTGTCTTATCCTAAGTCAGTGGGCAGAAGGAATGGAGCTGCTCTTAGCAAAGTGCATTTGAAAGCTTGTTTCACTTCTGCTTGATGTTGCCTGCTGTCCAACCACCAAGTATCTGGTTACTGGCTTCGAGCTGTTGGCAGGAGCTGATCTGGGGATTGCGTGATTGAGAAACACATACTGGAAACACCACATTTCATAGAAGGAAAAACGGTGAATAGAAACCCTGCATTTGAGCTCTATTTGATTTCTTGATATCTGTACTAGAAATTAAATGCTCCACAGCTTTGTGATTCACTGTTGTGCTGCTCATAGTATGCTCACAGTTCACATCGGACAAGTGGAAGTGCTATGCATGTATGTGAATTAAAAGTTTTCCATGCGAGCTAGCCATTTCTGGGTTTGAGTGTACAAGAACAGAGCTGCTCATCAGAGGAACAGTAAATGAATTTAATTCTGCCTTTTGTTGTATCTATTGGAATTGGCCATCAGTTACATTCATGCTGAAGTTGGTGGTACCAGGGCAGAAACCTTCATTACTCTTATTGCCTATGAAAAGGAACAATTGCACATTATGTTCTTCCTCTCTAATTGTCCCTAATATTTCCTTTCATTATCTACCTTTCTGTGGACAGTGACTATTTTTCCTAGAAGTCAAGAGAGATGCAAGTAATTACCTTCTACAGGCTGTGTGTGTTTATCTATGATTTATCAGAAGGAAGGATATTTCAGGAAAATGCTCTCTCAGAATCATCTTCTGAGGGGGTCCTGAAGTAATTTTTCCTTCTTATATTTTTCTCTTGCATTTCATCAGCAAATTCTGTTGCAATTTGTCTCTTTTCCCATTTTAAAAATAGAAGAATTTATTTTCCTCTGCCTTAAATAGTATCCTAGCTTTTTGGCACAATTTCCTATCTTTACCAAGACAGAACTCTAGGATCTTAGCTCCAGAGCCAAACTTCAGTAAGTAGGGCTGGCACATCCCTGCAAGGGATGTTTACAATCATTTTCTTTGTTATTTTACTCTGGTAAAATAATGTGCTATGTTTTGCTCTGTTACGTAAATGGAGATCCATGATAGTAGAGCCAGAGAGAATACTCTTACCTTTCATATTATGAAAAAATGTCTAGCTCTGAGCTTTTTATGGAGAACGAATCCAGATTTTCTGAACTGACTGTTTGCTCTCAGTCTGTGATTTTGGCTCTATAGCTATCTCTGCAACCTTCTAAAAAGTTCAAGGCCAGAGAAAGTTTCTGCTATATATTAGCAAGAAAATTACACCTACCTCTGGGAAATGGACGAAACCACAGACTCACCTGGTTCAAACTGGATTGGTCAGAATTTGTTTGAAAGGCTGAAAGGCATAATTTTGCCTTGGTTTATTTCTTAGCAGATTGATGAAATATGAGGTAATAGGAGTTTAATAAGTGAACATTGAGCTCAATGTGCTACTTGCTCCTTGTGAAGCCTTAAATTATGGGGATTTGCTTGCCTGTGTCTGGTGGGAACATTTATATAGTGGAACTGGCATTGTAAAAAAATAGCAATAAGTGGTGGGATTTTTTAGAACCAAGAGTTTGAAGCAGACATGACTTTTTCACTCATGGCTTTTATTTTTTTTACTATGGAATTCCTTTTTTCTCTTTAAAAAGAAAGCAGTTTTTACTCTTAGTAATGAAACAATTCATTCAATGAGAATGTGTAGAATTCTGTTGTTCTCCCAGAAAGCTTTGTGGGCTGGACTTACCACCCATTTAAAATAAGAAAACTTTGTGATCAAATCTTACTGGTCTCCACTTATAAAATGAGAATTGAAGCAACTCTTGGTACCCTGCCTGTCTTCTAGGCAGGACTAGCACTTCAAAGAACAGTTCATTATTTTGTATTTTTCTGCTGTTTGGTGGCATAAGAAACCCACAAATTTGTGTGTGGTTTCTAAGCAGTGTTTTTACACTGCGTACTGACACAAGTTTAACAATGGCTTAAATCCATTGTGTAATTTTCTCATTGTATGTAAATAATTCCTAAAAGAGGAGTATGTGATAGAATGCAGTAACTTGAGCTAATTCAGCACCCGTCAAGCATGCAAAACAAGCATAATGGAGATGATGAAGAGGAAGAACTGTGGGAAGATAACCTATATATTTGGGGAGATGTTTTTAATCTTAAGCTCCCTTTTTTGTTATTCATGTCACTACAGGCAGGGAATTCTGTGCTATTGGAATAATTGCTATTAATGATGCACTCAGCCTCTCTGCTGAAGCTATGGAATGTGCTCTGAGTGCAACAACACCAGCAAATGTGGTTGAGTTTGAAGGAATTGATGATGTTCTGGGTTGAGCTGGCAGTCTTGGGAACTGCAGGAAAGACAGTCTGTTGGTAGATGTGGTGGAGATTCGCGTTTTTAAAGGCACAGAGTAGGTGTGGAAAGAAATACCAAAAAACAGCCAAAGGGAAAAAATGCAATTTCCTAACTTCTCTTCACTGTAACACTTTCAAGTTCTGTTCATCGAGAAAGACGGAATGCAAGAGAAATCCTTTATTTACATTAGGTTTTCAGCTTTCTCTGCCACAGTGGTTTCTGTGACACTTGTGGGATGAGACAATATTTGTTTTCCAGTTTAAAACTGTAGCTTGCCTGCTGAATAGGGGAGATAGATCTAATTGAGAGCTGAGAGGGAAAACTTGTAGCCCCACTGTCTTAGTGCTTGTTACTGAGACTGCTACTGACATCTGTGCTGTTGCTTCCTACCATAAGGCAGGTAACACTTTATTCGTTTTACAAGCCAGCACATGTTATTTTGTGAAGGTCACTCTGACCTGCAGCTGTCTGTGAGCAGTTTGTATTACTTCTAAGTGGATTCTCATCTTACAGACTTGAAAGAATGAGCACTAAAGCCAAAGATTTGCTTCTTTTAGATACCAGGATATAGTTTGTATCATTATTTGATCACTGCTAAGTTTCACACATGGAGTTTTTGGAGCCGCCTACCTGGCTCCAAAACTTAGCTCACTTCACTCTCACTATATAGAAGTCTGGAGAAGGGTTAAAAATGATCCCTCTCTCTCTGAAATTTATTCCAGATCATTTGTAGTACAGTACATAGCAAGAGAGAAGGAGTCCACTGCCAGACCTAGATCTTATAAAATCTAAATGCACCAATAATCACTGAGGTTATTTTTAAATGTTTAATATGAGTCTCAAAGGCACATAGACATTTAACATCTGTATCCTTTTAAAATGTTATTTATTCTACTATATCACATCTCAGGCAGTAATTTTGTGCTAGTTGCTCAGGACATGCTGAACTTTGTGGGATTATAAATTTACGTGTGACATTTACTGTATTTTTTCAAATTTACATATATTGAATAGTCAGCTAACCTGACATCATTTGAAGCTCGAGCTGGTTGGTGACTGTCCATTGACTCCACAAGTGTGGATTTATTACCATGAGTCAGAGAAGTAAAATTACCTTTTCATGAGCTTGGAGCGATCTGTCTTTCCATATAAGAAAGACATTCCATATGCTATGGTAATGTTGATGGTGTTACTAGGGTGACCTAAAAATGTTTACTGAGTGTTTTAGACAGATTTCATTTTAAAGGAAAGTGGGCATTACCTTCTGTTCTCTTACTAATGCATATGCTTATCCATACTTAGACATAGTCTTTAGTGCTTGAATTTTAGTTGAAGAAATAAAGCTTAATGTTGCTTTATCCCTCTGGGGATTTAAGCAATATTATGGTCACTATTATCCCAAATCTCTGCTGCCAAACCCTGAGTTTATGTTCAGCTGGCCAGGCACAAACATCAGGATTCAACATCTGGATTTTTCTTCCCTGTGATTGTCCTCACCCATACCTCTGGCAATATGCTCTGACTGGGAATTTGCCTGTCTGACCGAACATCAGGATCTAATGTAGTGTTCATTTGGAGTGCACACATATTTGGGACCATACAGAAGTCTCACTTCAGGAATTCACACTCCAGTGTTTTTTACATGATAGTTATGCAGGTGTTACATGGCAGTGACCCACTGGCCTGTGGACTTGAAATATATCTTTAAAACCACAGGTTTCTTTAGCAGTATTAGCAAGGGGTTTTTGATAGGAGGTCTTGTCCAGTCCTTGCAGCATTCATATCCTTTTATTTGCATGCACAGAAGTAGTACAGCGGTGCTTTCCTACATCAGGAGCAGTCGGAAATGCCAATTACTGCTACCAAGTAATCTCTCAGCAGCTAGGACACTGGTTACATGATTGTGAGCAGCAGAGTGAGAGGCTTGGCAAAGAGAATAGGCTCCTGTAGTGTACTCAAGTGCCTGTGAACATTGAGTGAAGGGGTCAGTTCTAAGAGAATCTAATTTTTCCTACTTTTACTTGCAATAGAGGAGATTTTAGAGGGAATCCAGCTTTCAGACTATAATGATTGCATTGCTGTTTCTGAGCTCATGGTGTCTCAAATGAGCTTCTCTACTTTAGGAAATAGTCACTAGATAGCTGTTCCAACAATCACAAATGCTAGTAAGGCACTGTGCAAGAAAATTCAATCATGAGACAGTTAAATGCATCTTAAAGTTCCTGGGAAAATAAAAACAGAAAAGAAAAAAATACTTCAAATATCTTTAAATAATGGCACTCTATTCTTGGGAAGAGGTAGAAAATGGCCCTATGGTTCTATATTCTTCTCTGAAGAGTTTAAATATGTGTCAAAAGTGCCATAGTCATTAGGCTGGGGATTCTAGGGTAGAGAAAGATGAGAATCCAAACAAGAGGTTGATGTCTCACTCTGCCTAACCCCTTAGCGTTTCCTTTACAATCATGCCAGTCTCATACATGCTTTTTTAATTACTCAGATGCTTCTGCTCAGAAATGGCCTCGGGTGTGCTGATGCCTAGGGCAAATGTAGGATTGTACTGACTCTCTCCCATGTCTCTAAGAAAACCCTTGTCCCTCGTATTCATTCTTCCTCCAAGTGGGCTTTGTGAGGCTTGATACTCATCTCACTGAAATGGATCCTTCTAGATCCCAGGTACACCCTGGGAGCAGATACCTGCAACATGCAGAACCTGAGATTCTATGACACAGTAAAAGAAATGGGCTGTTCAAACCTCAGAGTAAAAGGGTGATGGGCTAACGGGCTGCGTGTGAGGCTTTTCTGTACAGAGGTGCTTGGACTCAAGAGCTGACACTGCTGTTAGTTTTCCGTCTTGTTTTAGAGATGGTGCTAGGAGTGGAGAGGAGGCAAAGATGACAGAAAATTTACAGCCAACATAAAAGCCTAAGGACTGCCTTGTTTTGTGGTTTTTGAAGGTTTTGGATGTAATTTTAGGACTGCTTTCAGTCCTAGGCTACATACCTTGACTCCCTCCTCTTCTTTATTTCATGTTGACTGCTCACTTCTGGAGGTATTTAAAAGATGAGTAGAGGTAGTGCTTAGCAATATGGTTTAGTGATGATCTTGTCAGAATTAGATTGATGATTGGTCTTAATGATCTGAATGACCCTTTCCAACCTGGGAAATTCTATGGATATATGACTCTAAGTAGTCATTTTCTCAACTTGTGCCTTCGCTGCTGCTGTCACTGTGTCCAGAAGGGCTGAGGAGCTAGAACTTCTTCTTCAGAAAGAAGATGCAATTGCTTGTTTATTTTACTATTACCTTTTCTCCTCTGTTGTTTTCTGCTACATTGACCTATTCTGGCCTGAGCAAGATCATTATATTCCTTCTCAAATAATTTTACAAAACTCTTGCCTGCAGTGAAGAGGACTTGGACATGTCTTGCAAAAAGGAAGGTATGTCCATCACTGTAAGGTTGATGTCATTACCAGTAAAATAATACATTTTTCCCAGAGACATCCACAATGCCTTTTGTAATTTAGATGCTTACAACTTACAATATAATTGTGAATTATGTGATGCCTCTAGGGTCACTGAGGTCCCTTGCCAACCTTTTAGAAACCTGGATTTGTGGGTACCTGTTAATTTGGGTTTGTAAATAGTTTTCTTCAGTAAATAGTTCCTCCATGAAAGTGTGCATGAACTTTTGTGTATGTCAGTAAAAATCCTAAGTGTGTTTGTGCATTGTGAGTAGACATTTTCTTGGACTCTATTTGTGCTACATAGTGTGCACATGCAAAGTAGGACAAATGTGAAATTGCTTGTTTGGAAATAGTTATTCACACAATTTGAAGATATTTCATCTTTCATGTGTAAGATAGCAGAGCTGAACTTCTGCTTGCACTTGCAGCAATGGCATTTCCTGCTTTTGAATACATATTTGTGCAATTCAATATTTGCTTTAGCTTCCTGTAGAATAGTTTCTCTTCTCTTTAAGTGAACTGTTGTGCTGTGTGCTATAAATCAGCTTTGGAACATTCTGTTCATTTGAGTAACAGCTTCTAGAAATATGGGAAGGGAAGGCACAGAGGATAAGGAGGGTCAATAATGTTTTAAAGAAATTCAAATGGAAGCAACAACAGATAAATGTAGAACAGTGCTTCTTGCTGCTTTTTGCTAGATGCAGAAGGGTGTGACATTACTTGAAAGGCAGGTAACTTTTAAAATTAACCTCTCCTTTCTCTTTATATTAATTCTAAGGGTTTTATTAGTTTGAATCTACTGTTGGTAACCCTTCACTGATAACTAGTTTCTCAAGTGATTCTTTCCTCTGTCCAAGGATGGTTTTGCTGTCATCAAAGAAATGTGATATGACCTTATCCAGTCATTCAAAAATTCCCTTTGAAAAAAGATCACCCAGTGCACAAAGAAACAAAGAATCTAGAACTCTGGGGGAAGGTCATCCAGTGGAGTTCCAGAGGAACCTATGCTGGGGCTTGCACAGGTCAACATTTTCAGAAATTAACAGGTAGGAGGGTGAGTCGTGTAGTGAGGAACAAAATGGCACAAAATTGCTCAGAACAGTAAGGAAATCTAGGAAAATTCACAGGAAGACTTTCTATTTGCAGTTTGGAAAGTAAAAGGGCAGATAAAATTCAATGCAAGTAAACAAGACAATGCATGGAGAGCAAAATCAATTCTAGCATTGAATATGTAGCCTTGGGTTTGTGTTTCGCATTACTACTCAGGTTTATGATAGATAGTTGCACTGTGTCAGGTATATTGTTTCTTTTTCAGGATAAAGAGTCCCAGCTTATCCCTTCAGTTTGGATTTTTTTCAGTAGCCATCCTTGGTCATTCCTATTACCCAGTTTTTCTGGGAAAACTGCGGGGTTTTCCACTAGTTTAAGATCAAAGGGTCTTAACTACACACAATAAACATCAAGATCCTTCTGTGTAAGTAAGGGGCCTGACCAGATCTTCAATACTCTATATAGTTATGATCCTTTTATCTTAAACCGAGATGGAAAAAGAAGCAACATGGGAAAGTATGAAATCATGCATCATGGAGAGGACAGATAAGTGTTCATTCTTCCAGTTCAAGAACAAAAGGATGCTGTGGGGAACAGAGTCAGAAGAAGAGAATGTTTTTTTCTTCAGAGTGGTGATAGCCCTATGAAACTTGATAACAAAGTTACTGCAGATGCTGGTAATGTGGATCAGAAACTGGTCAAATGCCTGACAGAAAGAACTATGTAAGGCTACTACCTAAAGTAATCATGTCAAGCTTGTGTGACTCATGATTTGAAAATAGTTGAAGTGTGAGAAAGCACCCAGGGGAAGCATATTTTCCCTAAGAGGAAAATATTCTTCCTTGCAAAGCTTATTCTTCCTTGCAAAGCTTATTCTTCCTTGCAAAGCTGCTTTTGATCACTGTTGTAGAGAGAAAACTGGGATGAATGAACCTTAGGTCTGAGCTGGTAGAGCCATTTAGTTGTGACATGTGCTAACCCGAGGAGCTGAAGGATACCCGAGCTGGCTTCAAATGAGCTACCTCAGATGCCAGTGGAAGCCTCTCCTCTGGCTGCACAGAGAGCTCATCCTCTCAGTGGCATCAATTAGCCTGTGCTGAGTTTCTTGCTGTCATCACTGGGATGTTCCCAGTACTAAACTAACTTACAGAAAAGTATCACCATGCTACACTACTGTTACCTGCATGGGTTTACTCACTGTCTAAGTGGGCTTAGTGAAGCACCTGCTATTTTTTAAGATCCTCAAAAGCAGGAAAAAAAGGGCTTTCAGCTCTCAGTTTTTTTTTCCATTTCTGTTGATTCTTTTAATGAGTTGAATAAATTTTCTGAGTCTCAGCTATAGTACACTTTGTTTGTGGTCTAAAAATCATCAGATTCTTTTTTCTTTGGTTCATGCATCATTGTCAGCATTATTAAAGGTATGCAGCCAGAAGTGGTGCTGCATCAAGAATAGATTCCAGGATACTGTCTTTTAACAGCAATGGCTTTGAAAATCTAATGGCACTGAAAATTAGTAAATAACTATTTTTATCTCTAAAGTCAGCAGTTCTGATTCAGATCATCCACTAAGGGAATGAACTTGGAAGGCAGGATTTTTTCTTAACAGGATTTTAAAGATATTGTCACTCTTTATCTTAATTATGCTTTAAAAAGAAATTGTCTATTATAGAACTGAAAATATTATATTGGTATCATTACAAACTAATGAAGAATCTTGCTAAGTACTTACATAAGGTAAAATTACTGCGCATTTTAATAATGTGATTCTCAGGGTCTCCAGCTGGGGGCACTGGGCAAGCATAAAAACATGGCAATAGCCATGACTGAGACTTGTACCTAATCCAGTATTCTGCTAAAGGGTAAAAAAAACAAACCCAAGAAAAATAGATATAGGATTCAGTTGTCATTCTGAGTTCAGAAATTTCTTAAGATAAAATAGATTTCGTTTTCCAGACTCTTGCTACTAACAAACAGCTGCACCATTTAATTCTCTTTATTCATTAATTATCCAGTTGCTCTTGCAAAACAAAACCTGTGATTTTAGGACCTTCTCCTAAACCAGTAATTTCAGATTTGAATGGTTCCATGTAGAAAAGTCATTGTTTGCTTAAATTTGTTACCATTCAGTTTCATTAAGTGTTTCCATCCTAGACTAAGTAATGGGCTCTACCTAACTTCAGTATTGCTACTTATTCACTTACATCAAGGGAAGGGTTAGAAAAAAGTAGAAAATGCTCCTTATTAGTGTACAGTGTAAAGCTCAGCATGATTTAAGGTTTGCACAGGCCTGTACACACACTGATTAAGCATCTAGAACAAGATGTAAAGGGGAGGTATATTATGTTATTTTGTTCAAGGAATATCAATTATACTACTAGGAACATCAGAGAGACCATTCATGTTTTTGCAGTTTTAACTTCTACCACTTAAAGAAAATGTTATAAAATAATATCTCAGGAACTTAATACAGCCCTAATTTCTTGGTAAAGTTTTCTAGAACAGACCAGGCAGATGATTTATCAATTTACCAAATTAGTAGTGAATCAGATATTCAGAAGTGGAATTTTATAGCAGTTACATATTCAAATGGTGAATATAGATATTGTGGATATTCTCATGTTGTGACTGCACTTCTGTAAATGGATCTACTGATAAGGAAAAAGTTAAGCATTCAACATTTCCATGCTCACAGTAGCCTAAATCTTCCTGCCAGATGACACTTCTAACTAGATTTTGCAACAGTGCGATGGATTTTCTGGTCCCTGGAGCTACTGGCCTTCTATCTGACCTCTGTGTTACGAGTTATGAATGCTTACAAAGGACTGAAGCCAAAAGTTTTTGTCCACATCCCTGGCTGCTGAAACACAGGGACTTCTGTCTGGGTGTAGATACTTAGTTTTGGAAAGGCAGGATAGAACATTTTGTTCATCTTTCCTCATGCTTCTCCATGTGCACACCCACACCCACACCCATGCACACACGTCAACACACAGCAAGACAAACCAAAGCCCAAATCATGCTATACTTCTGTAGCATCTTCTATATGACCATAGAAAGCAATCTATAAATATTAAAGCTTCACAGCAGCACAAGCATTAAACCCATTAGGTAATCAGAAAGCTGAAATAACTTTCAGCTGGTTGGTTGCTGAGTTAGGAAAGGTTCAGGAGTTCTAATTTCCAGTCCACAAATAAGAAATTACCCTGGAACTTGTGATCAACCTTGAAATAACAGAATTTTGCTTATGCTTTGACCAGTAGTGAATAGTACCAGTTTCACTTTATAAGACACTCATTGTTGCGAAGCTTCAAAGTGTGTTTGTTTTTTAATCTCAGTGTTTTTCTAAGAAAATGAAGTTGCTCCTAGACCTGGAAACTTAGAATGAATTAAAGGACACCTGAATAAATATATATTAATTCTTTTTTATTAAAGTATCAAAACAAACTTGAGAATAGAAGACAAACCGCTTTTAATGCATTTTAAAGGCTCTCCTGGATAAAGCATACTTTCAGAAAATTCATGCAACGTACTGCTCCTGCCTAGCTGTTTAAACACTCTTTTCTGGCACAGCCAAGCAAATTTGAGTCCCATCATTTCTAGAGCAGCGTGCAGGAGCACATGTGCACACACACAGAAGCAGCTATGATTGCACATACAAAGAAATAAAAATAGATTATCTTCTGACAATAGTGGTGGTAACATTTTAACATTTGACATGCTAATTAAATAACATCAAGCAACAAAAGCATGACGCCTGCGTCACCAGTGATGCGGTTAAAAGCAACTATACAAATTCCATAAGGGAGACATGAATGCTGCCATTCTGTTCTAGTCTCTGTAGTAACAGACTGTATAGGAGGTAATCAGTTTTGCCTGCTGGTATTTGGTGCACAAAAGGCAAAGCCAAGATGTATGATGCTGCAGTGATGGCTCTGTTTTGTATTTCCACATTACAGAAGTCAAATACCAATGGACATCCTTTGACAAGTTTATTGTGATACACTTCACGTATATCCATTCTTTGATAAACAGTTGGCCCAATTCCCTACAGAACTTGCTGTTTTAGTCAAGGAAGTTGCAGCAGAGGCTCCAGATTGCCATCAGGGCATGAATGAAACTCTCTTTGAAATCACTGAAAGTTCTTTCCAACGTACAGAAAGAAAGTGGCTCCTCAGTATGGAATTGGACCTTGTATGTCATTACAGTCACTTTTCAGATACATGGAGTACATGTCTTTAAAGCATGACATAGGACATTACAATATATCCATATCTTAGGAAAATGTACTAAGAAGTTCTGTTGCAGAATATAATCATAAAAGGATCAAGTAGGATATTTGATAGCCTCATCTAGGACTTGTAGAGTAAGAAGCTTGTGGCTGAGGTATCTTTGATTTTAGGCTTTAGAACAAAAACACAATTTCATCACTGCATAACTGGTGTAAAATATTATGTACAGTAAGCTCCAGTCTTATTTTCTGCTTCATTTATTTTGAAACTTTGATCAGTTAGACACCACTAATGGAGGTTCAAAATTTTTGGAAAGCATAATCTTTGCACTTGTTCATCCAATATACTCAGTGCCTCATCCATGGAAAAGATGGAGGATATGTGTTTACAATAGTGGTATCTCAAATACAACTGATGAAGTTTAGGTATATATAATATTCAACACCAATAGATAAAAGTAAAAAGACAGCACAACAGTTGTGTTTTCAGTTTTATCTTGCTCGCAGTATTTATTTACTTTGCTCATGTTCATACTAGTGATAAATAAGGATAGTATTTTCTTTTACAAAAAATTGTAAGGGTATATTTTATAGGATTAAACAATCTGAGAATTTCACAGAAACATCAGAATTTAAACACTCATAGCTCCAACTGTTTTGTCCAGCAGCTCTTCTACCAACCAGTTCAAAAACATCTATGGTTAGTATTTAATAAAAAAATGAAAACAATTATTAACTACATCAAAACACTTGCCTTCTTCTGATTCTAAGTAACACTTCTGATTGACTGCAATTGCCACTCAAATGTAAAATAAAAGTAGCTGTAATCACAGTTTTTCCCTCTGAATCACCTGGTGAAAGGATTTTGACCAGGATGGAAAAAGCTTTGTCAAGCTCTCATGCTTATAAGAGCTACCTGCATAAGTAGACCCACTGAAGTTCATAGAATGTCTTCTGTGAGTAAGGATTAAGAGCATGAATTAAGGCTTGCAGGATTAGATCCTTGATGTACTTTTATTTTTTTTTTTTAAAACCCCAACTTTTAATGACTCATGAGCCTGGGATTCAGTCCTGCAGTACTTTACTCCAACAAAACCTGTAACAACATCCCTCCATAGTTATTCTCTTTTGGGTAGATCCGATTCACTGAGTCAGCAAGTGATGCTACAAGCTGCTGTTCAGCAATTCAAGGAAAACTTGTAGTCCCCAAAGGATGGTATGTGGGATTCCAGCCCATAAAACAAACTACGTGGACCTTTTGCAAGAAACATTCCTTTATCGCACCTACTAGACTTTTCCAATTCAGCCTTTGAGATGAGCCATTGAAAAAAAAAACATTCAAGTGTTGTGGAAAAAATAAACCAATTACAAAGATTAGTTGGAACTGAAGGCTTTTTGTGTGTTTGTGTATGTGTGTTAGGTTAGAATGCAGCATTACGTATTGGTACATTCTGCCAGAAGCAATCCCCCTGGAATCTTCAAAACTTTAAAAATACTCTCAGTCTGCTTTCCCTACCAGCAACAAGGAAAAGTAGTGTCCATCCAGCACAGTTGTCTGTACCATTGTGTATCATTGGAAGTCATAGTGTTGTAGCCCAAACGTCGTGAGTGCAGATACTGTATACTAGCAGAGAGCTAAAACTTCTGAAGCTGTTGTCTGTAGCTCCTAGGAACAGCAAGTATGACAGGTGCAAAACCTATATTTGAGGCAGAAGACTCTTCAATTTGATTGAGACCAGATCTTCCAAGGGGAAGAATCGCTGTCAAGCCAATGCTTCTTTCTGCTTAAGAAAGCAACCTGCCCTTCCTAAAGGCTCTTGACGACTAATAGAATCCTACACATTATGACAGGTCCTCCATGGATTCTGGTAGTTGTTAAAAACACTATATTTTCATCTTTTCCATATCATTTAACCTTGTAACGTGCCTTCTTTGATCTGTTGAATAAAAAGATTTCTTTCATCTTCAGGTGTCCTTCCATTTTGCGCCCGCACTATACAAGTAGGCCTGTGAAGGTTTAGCATGTATATCAAATGCTGCTTCTCATTCTTTAGCTCTTCAATCTGGGCTTTTAATTCTGCATTGATAGTTTCCAGCTTTTCTGATTCCTAGTCACAAAGGACAGACACAGCTATTAGACTGAGCATGTCAAATAGTTAATTGCAATGATTATCTAATAGTTGCAGTCTTTTATCAGTGTGGCAGCTCATGATGAGCTGTGAAAGAGCTTGCACATTCTTAGTGCCCTGTTGTGGTGAAAATATACATCCCCCAACAGATAATAGTCTGAAAAACCACACTGACATTCACCTGCTGAACTGAGCATCAAAAAAGTTAAAGGGCCAAATTCCAATTTGTGTTGACTTAGAAGAGCAGGCATCCAAAGCACTGCAAAATTATTCTTAACTTTCTGGATCAAAAATTTACCCAGTTACCTACATTTCTTACTGACTCCATGGAACTCCATGTCACCTATCTGTAAATCCATGTTAACTGAACAAAGTAAAGACACAGTTTCCACCATGCCGAGATATAAGGACAGAGACAAGCATGATGATCCAGTTTTATATCATGACAGAGCAGGTGAAGACACTCCTGGGGTTTTAGGTCAGAGGATTCAGGGTTAAGCTACTATGTCACTCATTTCATAAAGAAATCAGAGATTACTGGTCAGTTTTTGTAGGCTCTTGGTCTCCACAATAAATAGTATCTGAAATGAGAATTTACTTCTTTTTACAATCAAAGTACCAATTTAAGTTCACATTATAATTCACATTTCAGTGACCTGTTTTAGTCACAGTAATCTCTTTTCACTCCTACTATGCTTTCACTTTTTTCCAGTTTCAACCAAGTATTATTTGAAGCATAACATGTTCATTTCTTTTCATAATTACTCTTTAGATGGGTTTGCAGAGTTTTGGGTGACATCTTACTGTATTTCCTACTATGCCAGTGCCCCTGTGCTGTCTGTTCAGATTCTGGTAGGATGACAGATTAAGAGCAGTTCACAGCAGTCACTTACTTTCTGCAAACATTCTGTTTTTTCCTTCTTTTTGTTTCGGCACTTTGCAGCAGCAATTTTGTTCCTTTCCCTTCTTCGCTTTTTTCTTTCATCCTCTTCAGGAGAAAACTATCCCATAAAAAGAGATACACACAATCCGTAAGAGGTCACACATACTCAACTTGTACTTTCACTACTTCTGTGTTTTAAAAATCAACGTGGATACTATTGTCAGTGTTCAGTGAGTTACATACGGATGCAGTTCTGACCTTGCCTGCCACACAGCAGTGGCTTCATTAGAATTATCAATATAAACCTGATTGGAGTTTGGATGGGCTCGATTTAAAATTAATGGTAGTTGAATTACTTGCTAAGCATCTCTGCAGCCTGACTCCCTCACCTCCTCCTCTTCTCTGCTTCTCAAAGAGGAAAAGGAGCAAGGGGCACGGAAAGCAGAGCAAATAATGTGACAAGAACAAGGAAGCAATCTAAAGACAGTGCCAAAAAGAGGATATTAATGCACTCCTTTGAGATCTGTTTTGTTTCCTGTGGAGGCCAGACCAAGGTGTAGCTATTTCCCTAACTTAAGCTATTTGACCACTTTGTAAAAAAAATGTTTTTCATCTTTCTTAAAGTAAAAACCCAGTGTGGACATAGCATGACTGTTTCTACCCCAGTGTAGTCCATGTGGGTCCTACTTCACTGTTCTCACTCAAGTAAAATGCAAAGACTTATTCCAAATTCAGCCATAACAAGGCAGGGAAACCAGACTGACATTTGCTCTAATCTCTGTAAAACACTGTTAGTTCATAATAAAAAATAAAATACTCAGCAATAGGCCTCAATGGAAATGAGAAACATCAGAGTGTTTCCCAGAAGCACTGAACAGAAAGCCAAGCAGCAGGCTTGGTATGAAAGGACCAAGTATGGCAGAGAGGGCTGTGTGATAGAATTATGGATCTTCTGGTGAAATTTTGTTAGAAAATTAATCATTCACAGTGGAATGCTGTTTAAAAAGTCATACCTCTGTTTTCAGGACTGATGTTTCAATTGGCCTTTCAGAAACTGTCACTGTGTCCAATGTAGAAGACATCCTGTGGGACTGACGCTTGTTCTGAATGGCGAACCTCAGTTCCTCTTTCACCAGTGGGGTTAAATTTGAGAAATCATCAAACCCCAGTGACCCTGCAGGGGACAAAGTGGGAACAATTGCGGAGGCGCTGACTTCTAAGGCAGATACCTGGCCTGAGTGTTGGACCATCATTTTGCTGAAAGGTAAAAAGAGATAATAGTCTTTTAATAACTTTAGAAAGGCAAAGAATATCTCCTAGAGGTATATTTCATAATGTGAAGTAATGCTGTACTTCCTGCATTGCTTCAGTCCCCATTCCCATCTACCCCAATCTCTCACTAAAGTCAATCAGTGAAGAATTTGGTCACTAGTTAGATCTTCTACTTTAGGTGAACTTCAAGTTGGAATTAAAAAATAGTATTAGTGGATCACACAATATCTGCCTAGGTTTTTCAGAATCTTGGTATGGAAAAAAAATTGTGTGTATGTGTATGTATGCTTTGAAGTTTTAAACTGGTGATCTGTGGCAAATGAGAACTGAGTGAACAGGGGGAGAAAGAATAATGAAAAAAATCAGAAAGCAAAGAAGTATTATTATTATTAGTAGTAGTAGTACTAGTAGTAGTAATAGTGGTAGTAGTATTAGTGGTAGTATTATTAGCACAGGAGTTTAAAAGTGTCTCTATCATCACAGGTTCCAGCTTCAAATGGACAGAGTGTACTTTGATTTCACTATATTTAGGCACAGCTCAAAGAGTTCTCCTAGAAGCTTAAGTTTGCTCACCAGGACAGAACCTGTCACAAAATGAGCATACTCAATTTCACACGGAGTTGGTTACAAATTCTTTGAAAAACAGTTAACAATGAGTCAGCACAAGTAAAAAAAGTCTACATGTGCTCTAGGGCTTCAAAGCATGGGCTGAGTTGGGGGCATTGAGTCATAAAAAACATGAAGCCATTTGTTTTGTTCCTTTGCTCTTCTAAAATCTAAAACTGCCCTCACGTGCCCTCAATGAGAAATTGAAATTCTTAAATATTTATGGTCAGATCTCCTGCTAATATTAAACAGCATGACTGAAGAGACTTCAGGGGAATTATGCAAATTAAACCCCCAACGAGGAACTGCATTTCTAGTAGCTTTCCTAAGAAAATGAAGCTACGTGGTAGTGCTCTCAACCTTCCTCTTTTTAGTAGTTTTTACTAATTTATTTATCCAGTTTTGGATAGTGAAACCCTCTATGTGCCTTGTGAAAATTGGTGACCCCACTGGGGGAAAGAAATGCAAAACTCATCAGTCAGCCATCCTAACATCTTGGGCAACCTAGCTAGCAGATGCACTCCACATGAGACACACACTGTCTCTAACTCAGAACAGGTGAGATGAGAAGTCTGGAAAAAAGCTGAGCACTTTTTGAGGACAGCTCAAGGAACAAAAGGTACAAATGGCACAAATGCATAAGAAAACGGATTATATTACTTCCCTTATTCATAAAATTACTTGTTTTAAATTGGATTTTACCATGTTGGTATTCCAGCTTTCTTTGGTGCATGAACTTTACATGTTGTTTGGTTTTGTTCTTTGGGTTTGGGTTGGTTTTTTTTTTTAATAGCTGTACAGGTAATTGCAGTATGTGTTATCTAGTCTGGATTAGAACTGTAACAATTACAGCAAAGTCAACTGTAATTAACTTAGTGCTGGTAAGCAAATAGTTGCCTTGGGGTAGCAGTGTTAAACTTTCACATGGTCAACTCAGGATTGCACAGTTCCCTGTATGCTACTTCTGTAACCCAGCAAGAAGTTTTTGGGGTCACATGCCTTGACAAGAAGATAGATTTTGCTCAGATATCTAAAAATACACCGTAGATCCACAGTGGTGCAAATGAAAGTAGAATCTGGTTCATTTCTAACTGTGATAAATATAAAAATGCAAGGATAGTGAATTTCCAGTTGGTAGAAAACGCCACATCCACTGCAGAGACTTCCTCACTTCCCCCTCACCCAGTCACCACAGAAGAGCAGAAGGTTTCCCAGAGTCTGAGAATGAAAATTCTGAACCCACTGAAATCAGGAGGACTTTTTCTGTTGACCTGAATGCGGCCAGGATTTCACCCATAGTTACTAACTATGAAGAAATTATTTGGAACAGCTTGTTATTCAGAAAGTCCTTGGGAAATTTATGTAATTCTTCAGAAAGCCCCTCCTCATGAGTCACATTTAGAAGTACTGATACTGTTTAATCCTGTAACCTCAGAAAGCTAACTGCTGCCCTTTCCCAACGGATCAGAAACACCCCTATAATTTCCAGCAAAAGTAATCTCAGTATTATTTGTCATTTATCATCATTCAACCATTCAACTCATTTAAACAGGTTAATTCCAGGCAGAAGTTTCAGTTGTTATCACTGTCAGTCCCCTTGACTCCCAGATTCATTCAACAGAGTTAACTCTGCATAATTCAGTCAAACTAGGAGTCTTAAATTAACAGTAAAGTTGTTTCTCCAGCCTACGAAATAATTAATTGGCCTAATAATTTTCCAGCACTGGTAGTTTATTCAATTATTATTCAGTTTAGGTGAAGTTTTAAATAGGGTCAGCAACAAGAAGGTTCTTGTTTTGGTAACTTATCTGAGAAATTGTGTTAACTGGAGATTTCTACTAGTTAGTGCTAAGAATACCAAAAACACCAAGAAAATGCTACTGTAATGTCCTCAGGTACTCTCATCTGTCTGCCATTAGTGTAAAAAAAGCAAGGGGAGAGTGCCCCCAGGGAGGGGAAGCATAGAGAGGGAAGTGTCCTTGACCACAGAAACTTGCTGCTCTCCTGCCTGAACAGCTCACTGACCTTCCAGACATCCTGAAAGGCATTTCTATTTATTCAGACTTTAAGGAAAGGGGGCCTGCCAGGGGGGCTGAAGTTTATGTAAGGATTTCTGCCATGAGTCCAGACACATTTTGTAGAGCTGCTTGCCACTGATTTGCTTTTCTGGGGCTCTTTCTTGGGGCAAGTCTTCTGGACACTGCATAGGAGGGCAGGGTTCCAGTCTACCACTGAGATTATTAGGATCCATCATGAAATGAGTCGCAAAAAAACCCCCAACCAACAAACAAACCAACCAACCCCAAAAAAACCCTCCAAAACCAAAACAAAACAACAAACAAACAAACAAAAACCACCAAAAAAACAAGCAGCCTTCTGTCATATATACTCAGTAAGCTGGATAGATTCCCTGCTTTTAGAAATATTTTCTAGAAATGAAAATTTTATTTTGACTGTGAAAAAATTGCAACAGGTTGCCCTTCCCTTTCTCACAATTTTTATACTAATTGAGGGGAAATATAAGCCATCAAGAGCATTGTTTCTTTTACTCTGGATTTGTAAAGGCTGGGGAATCAGTAAGAGTAAGAATATGAATCCTTAAAATGGGCCATCTAGGCCCTTCTGATACCATCTATGTTTACTATATTTGACCACGCACATGGACTTCAGCTCCAAGCTGGTTTGACTCCTTCTGAAGTTACTGACATTGAAATTGCTGAACTCTTCACAGACCTGCACCAGAGAGGCACAGCTTGTTCCCAGTGTGAGTTAAAGTTTCATTACTTTATCCTTAGTTTTGTAATTCTCCATAGAGAACAGCTTTTCTATTAATGGTATCCTCCACCTTCTCCCCCACATTCCAGCAGGTACAAACAATTTTTATTAATTCATACTTCCCCTACTTTTTGTTCATTCTTTTGCTGATGATCCTTTCCATCTGTAGTGAACTTTTACATCTCATCTGACAATATTTTAATTTCAGGACATGCTTCCTAGCTGTGCATTTCTACTATTTAAGAGTATTGTTTGTTTATATTAGCATTAAAAGTGACCATTTTCAATCTTTTCTTTTTTTTTGCTTAACTGCAGATGGCTGACCGTGCCTCTTGGTTTTATTTCTTCATATGAATTCCTTTTCCCCTGGTGCTGATGCAATAAACCCCGATAACCACCGAGGTTAATCTTAAACAGCATTAAGAGCAATTAGAGTGCACAACCTCCGTGCACGCTGGTTGACCTTAAACTCTCTGACATCCCACCATCATTCCCCAACCGTTTTCTACCGCCTCCCAGCTCCTTAAAAGCTGTTACTAGGAGGAAAATCGATTTCCCACAGGAAGCCCCTTCTCTGAAAGAAGTTTGCTCTTGTGTCACGCCTGACTTGATTAGGCAACACTTTAGTAACTGATCTCCTTTGTGCCAAGACACGGGAACATAAAAGAAAAGCCACTGTCGCTGGCTCACGCCGGGGGTTCCCACTCATTTCGTGTGTCCGTAACAGGCAGTTACACACACGGCAGCGGGGAGTTACTCATGGCGTGGACGGTCCCTCTACAGCTCCTTCTTCCCTGCCGAGCCTCCGGAATGGCGATTCTGCCGCCGGTTGCCTCCACCGCCCGTCCGGCATCGCCGCCGGTCCCCGGGGCTGCCGCCGTCTCCCCGCCGCGGCCGCCACCGAGCGGTGCCGAGCGACGCTGCCGGCCCGGGAAGAGCCGGGACTGGGCGCACCGCCTCCTGCCGCTCACATCTGGCGGTAGCTCGGGTCGGGGGCTCCTTCCAGATGTGAGCGGAGGCAGCCTCAAGGAGCTCGGAGGCTTTACCGGGAGCGGCATCGTCGTACCCCCTCTTCGATCCGGCGAACAAACTTTTCCCCGCCGAGGCTTTAGAACCACCGTGCGGGCATCTCACTTCCCACGGAGCACCGAGAGCCTCAGCGTCCCCTTTCTCTCCCCTTCCCGTACCCCAACACAAACCTTTCCCTCTTACACCTACCTTCTTCACTCAGCGCTGCCGTTTTCCCCACCGGAGGGAAGGGGTTTCACTCCCACCCCGTCCCGGTAGCCGTCCCTTCTCCTCCGAGACGAGTAGCTCCTGCCGCTCGCCGTTCCTCTGCCTCTCGCTTGGGTTGCATCACCTCCCTTATATAGCCGAGCGGGCAGCGCTGGTATTTACTCTGGCGGCGAGTCCCGGGCTGATGTCATGCTATTAATAGCCTCCCCGAAAGAGAGGGAGGAGGGAAACGGAGCCCGTGGTGNCTCCACCTGGGAGCATCCATTGGCACCCGGAAAAATCCCGTTCTCCCTCCTTTCCCCTTCCTTCTCCCCCCCTTTTTTAATGAAGGCATCGACGGGTTTCTTTCTCCGTCTCCTTTTGCTGAGGAGAATAAATCAAAATCTCTCTCACTCTCTCCCCACCCCCTCCCAAAAATAAATAAGGGGAGGTGGTGTAATTTTCGAAAGAACGTACTAAAAAACGAGGTCTTCTTCTACAGGAAAGAATTGTTCAACGCACCCCCTCTCCCCACCCCTCTCCTTCCCACCTTCTTCTTCTCCGTGCTGCTAGAAGTTTGCTTTACGTGAAAGAGGAAGGCTTCAGTTTTTAAGCTGAGAAAGAAAGACCCGTTTAATGTAATGACAGAAAGATAAAAGTAATGTTTTGGGAGTGTGATTGCTTTTTGTTTGTATTTTGTTTGTTTTTTTGTTTTGAGTTTTTAGTTTAGTTTAGTTTTTTTCTATTATTATTTTTCCTTAAAACAGGAAAATCTAGGGAGTCCTTATAGGAGAGTGGGTAAGAATACAGGTGGCTGTAGTGAAGAGGGCTTGGTTTTCTTCCTTTTTTTTTTGTTTCCATATCTTCCATATCTTCCCAGTTTGCTAAGTGACAGGAATTTCCCCTAAACGACAGGAATTGCCTTAAACGACAAGAATTGCCTTCTGACAGCCCCCACAATCGCTGGAAAATAAATGTGCCAAAAAAGCCTTTACCTGGGCGAGGCACAGGAGGCTCACCAAGAGAGATGTGCATGAAGAGAGTCTTCAAGTTTGTACTCCAAACATGGAAAGATTAGGACATTCCATGCTTGAGGATATTCTGACTAAACCAACATAGCATATGCACCTTTATATATAAAATATATACCTTGATCAAATGCTCTAACTGGTTAATTAATTTCACAATGTTCAATATTGCTGTATCTTGATAATAGGTAGTACGTCTGGGGTGGTATATGACATTTTAATTGCTTGGAGCATTTTATCAATTTATTATACAAGTTTGAAAGTCCCTCTATTTTCCCTGCTGTGTTTGTGTGGCTGCCTGACTCTGGGTGTACATACATAAATGAATGTTCATACATTGGCCAAGGAGTAGTCAACTCAGCTTTTAAAATGTCCCAGTGCTAGCATGCTCAACTTTGCAAACTTAATGCCCCCATTTTTCATTTATTTTTCTGCTTTTGAAAAAAAAAAATCTGGTGGGATTGGAAAGGAGTCTGGAGTAGTGAAGTCGTCTTTCCTCCTGTGGAAGGTACAGTCGCTCCCTGTTGTCCTCAATGAAATGCACTTAGCAGAGGGCAGGAGTGAGCTCCTCTGACCAACCTGGCAGCTCTCCGTTTACAGCTTGTGCAAGTTACAAGATTCTCTTTGTCACTCACCTATAGATAAATCACTTTGAGCTCCTTCAAAACATGTTTATTGCCTTATCTTTATTAATCTAGGTAAATCAATGTCAAGTATAACTTTGCTCTTCAGAAGGGTGTAGTGCAAGCTCTACTTTTCACCTCAGAGCAGCCTGTGAAGCTGTTCTTACTTCAGAGCCATAATTTTATAGTTCATGCTGTGTTCAAGAACAGCTGGCATGATTTTTCTCAAGCCTAGAAGGAAAAAAAAAAACCCTCCTCTCAAGCAGAGGCCAAATGTGGAAAATTTCTTCTCAAAAGATAATTGGTTGGAAAGTTTTAAGCATGAAGTTATTGTGGAAACGTGTCAGCAACATTGGTTTTAGTGGCCATGACCAGGTGCCCGCTGTAATTCTGACAGAGATTTAGCAACTGCCTGTTTTTATTTAGTTAGCTGTATCAGAATTTAGAGTGTTTTCAGCTAACCAGACAAATTAAGAGGGAAAAGAAGTAGCTTCCTCCTTCAATGTGGTTAGAAGTGGATTGGAAATTCAAGTGTTGTTATCCTGTTGTTAAGGGTCACTGACATCTGTTCAGTAATCACAAAACTTCAACGAGCAGGCAGATGATTATTTTGTTTTGAAGTTGTAATATATTATACAAAACTAGAACCAAGAGGTTTGTTTGCTACACAATGCTGGTATCTCACCAAAGCTGGTACCATGATTGCACACGAGCAATAAAAATGGTACTAAAAACTGATGGCAAACCAGTTTTGTCCATTCTTGAACTACTTCTGATGTGAGCCAGCCCCTCCCTGTAAAGCAAACAGAGAGGCTGTTCCTAAGTGCATTTAAGATTAGGCCACTGGAACATGTCCTAGCTTGAAATTCTTGAGTGAGAAAAGATAATGAAACCACACTGAAAAATAAAACCAGTTCCACTGTGTCACCTAGGTTTTATCCTGCTCCCCTTTAAAACCGAAGCTAACTTCATCTCAGTAAAAGCAGCATCACACACCAATTAAAAAAAATCCCAATAATTGAGAGTCAAAGTAAAATGTGATACAGTGATCAGACGCTCTGATGTTCTTTGCTGGTTTTATTTTTCCATCTCATAAAATAGATCTCATTTGCTTCTAAACATTTACTGATCCTTTTCTGTCTCATTTATCTCTTTCATCACAAACTTCAGGGGACAGCACTCATTTCATTGAGGTGACATTAATGTTTGTTATTTCTACTTTGCCTTAAGCCAGGTGCAGCTTTCATCACCAGAAGGCGAATACTTATTGAGTCTCTCTCCCTCTCCTCAGACATTAGGCTGAATATCAGCCTACACTGTAGTCCTTGCAGCCCTCTACCAGACTCCAGTGGGAGGAAAGAATTCTTCCCTTCATCTTTTCCTGACCAAATGCTGCTTCCACATCCCTTGACACTATTTCATATGCTGCAAGCACTTGATTAAAATACCCCTGTCCCTGTACTAAACCGAGTTCTAGACATTATTATATAGAAGACCAGACTCCCATCCTTACAGCTCTTTGCTGTCTCCTGTCTTAACATTTATGTAATTGAATATCTATGTTCCACCAAGATCTTATGCTGGGTTATGGTCATGAAGTTCCATTAAACCTTTTTGATTTGGTGAAAATATAACACTATGACAAGAAATAATCCCAACTGTTACAATTTTTCCCTATGTGGCACATATATGAGAAAAAGTTTTCCAGAACTCAGAGCTGTCATATGGTAAACTCAGCACAGAAATAAGGTTTTTTAACTCTATCCAAAAGAGTTATTATCTATTTCTGGAATGAAACTGCACCGTGATTTTTCCTATGCAATATGTTCAGGTCTAAATAAATGTGGTGAGACTCCTCTGTTCCACAAAACACACACGAGTTTTGAGACAGTTTTCCCATCTGACTGGACTAACACCAGAGATAAAAACTGTGACTGCTTTTTCCAAGGTTTAAATTGCTACTGCTTGAGCAACGGGTGTAATCTGCAATAGAAGTAGCATCAACCATCTCCATCCAACCCAGGGTTTTTCAGCTGCTGCCCAGGGACCCCTTGGGCATCTGTGGGCTAGTTCCAAGAGTTTCTCCAAAAAGAGACTAAAAAACACCCTAAGCCTACTATGGCAAGGGTCAAGCTCACTCTGGAAATTATGGATCTTCTGTATCCTATGCTCTTTTGTTTTGTTTCAGCCCCCTTTCCAATTTCCTCAAAACAACAGCTTCTCCTTTTGCCATTTCCCTGTTTCTCCCTCCCTCTCTCTCTCACTTCTCTCTGTTTCTTCTTGTATCCCTGAATCTCACTGTTCTTCTTTCTGTTGCCTTTTACCAACGATTTTTCTTACATAGGTTCTTCTCAGCCCTGGCAGCTTCCTAAGTTTAAATGGATAATTTTAATTTTCTCTTTCACTTTGTGTCATTTTACTTCTTCTTTCTCTACTAATAAGATGGAGACACTGATTAAAAATTACCAAGACTTACAAGAAGATGTGCATTTCAGGAGCAGATTCTAGTGCCCAGAATTGCCACTAACTTCAGTGGAACTTTACTAAATTAAATGTTCCACATCATTCATTATTACACGCGGTGCTTTGGGAGTGCAGAGTCAGGGAGGGAGAAATTATACAAACATCCCTTCTCTCTCTTTGAGACAGCCCTAGTGCTGACCCAGTCAAGTATATCTCTAGTTCCTTTCTGCTGAAGCCTTTCAAGGTGTTTCTTTTATCAGATGGACTTTGTGCACTGGCACAGGAGTTGGCTAAGCATTATTGTATGTAGTTGCAATTTCTGATCTCTTTGGATACATTCAGATTGTAATCAACAAGGAATGGAGTTCCTACATGTGAATCATCTTAGTTTGAATAAAACAAACTCACTGGTTCCATTAACAAGCAAAGTTATAGTCCAGGTATATTCGTTAGTCTCCAGACAATTATAAATTATATCTCCTCTATGGTGCTTTTATGGTCCCATTCATTTAATAGCAAGAATATCTTCATCTTCACAGATCCTCCCTGTGCTTTCCACCTTGCAAAAGCATGCCAGGTTTTGCTTGAGAGCAGTTAGTGATTCTTAATGAACTTCATCAGTGGTTATACTTGTGAAAAAAAAAGATCACCAACTAAATACAAAGACCTGATCCAGCTGTTACTGAAGTCAATGGAAAGATTCCCATTCACTTCAATGAGAAATGAATTTAGCATGTGGGGACTATAAAAAATAAGAATTTAGTCACACTGGTTCTCAGCATACAAAATTCTCCTCTTGAAATGATTTAAATGAAATATTAGAAATCATTTAGTGAAAGAGTGCATTTTTCTTTGGTGGACTAATGTATGCCAGGTAAACACAGAGAGAGGAAGAGAAATATTTTGGATACATTATGGAATAATCCATGCTGCTACATACAAATACATGCACACACATGAACACCTACTCCCTACAGAAATTACCTGCTCTCATTGATTGTCCTTGGAACTGTACACACTATAGAGGACACTCTGGGCCTTGATATCATTAATGACATTTTAACCAGTTCTCCTTACCTGCCTGAGAAATATGTAAATTACAGTCTGTTGTAATAATTACAAGTGCACATTTCTAAATATTAAAAGTTGGTTTCTGCATAAATACCATTTCAGATACCAACAACGTATGGCACTGATTAGGAATCTACTGAAGATTCAAAACCAAGGCTGCCATTGCTGCTTTCACTCTACTTATCTTTTGTTCTCTCACCTACTTTACATGTTTCTGTCCATGAGAAGAACGCATGAATGATCTTAACTTGCAGCCCCCTGGCTTTCCTGGATGATATTGTTTGGCTTTAGTTGTTCACTAACTTGCCCAGATAATAAGAACAGAGTGTAAGTAAAATGATACCAATAGGGCTACATGAAATTTTAAAATTGCTTTAATTGCCATCAGAGAGGCATTCTTTGAGCCCAAATCCTGACTGCTCCATGGACACAGAAGGCTGCCAATGAAGCCACCTCTGCAATGGGGAAGATGCTGGGTGTCACCTGGGGTCCTCCCACGCCTCATCACCAACCGTGGGGTAGGATTCATCTTCTACCCAGTGACTCTGAAGCAAAATTATTTCACAGAGAGAAAAGCAGACTACAGGATGTCCCTTGTTCATGGGAATGTCCTCATAATGAGGCTGTAAAGTCAGGTGCCACCTAATTAACTGTCTGACTGGCTCATAACTTCATAAAAGGGCAGTTTGAGGAAGAGTCAACTATAAGGTTCCCAAAAAAGTAAAATTCCTCCTCAGGAAGAGGAAGCATGACTTTTGTCCCTCTCAGCCAGAGGTGAGAACTCAACTCAGGTCTTTCTATCCAGGCCTGATGCTCAGGTAGGGTTTTACTGAAAGACCTGCCCCATCCCTGACTAACGTTTTGCATAGCCCAGGAGCAGAAGGGAAGCTGGAACAATGAACATCCTGATCACAGTGATGCTTAACTCTGCATTGCTGGGTAGGCAGTAAGGGGGAGAAATGGGAGGATTAATTTTCATCATGCCCTTCTGTGGAGCTCGGCTTTAGTCATTCTACACTGGAAATAGCCAGGGAATAAAAAGACTCTTTACTCACACTCTTTGTGATTCTTGAAAACCTTTTGGTCCTGTTTCCCAGCCTGGTATTTTACATTCTGCAGTGAAGTAGCTGGGGTTCCCAAATGGAAATCACCGATACCTCTGATGTGCTTTATTTTTACATCTAAATTTTAATTAGCACTCTAATGTGCCATCACAGCTGGGCCTTTTGTCACTGGGTGCTCTCTAGATGTGCTATTATCTATTCTCATTACTTAATGTGCACGTAACAGTAGTGTTTAGCAGCCTCAGGAAAGATTCTGGGTGTGTTTTTCTTACATGCAAGAGTTTTATACCAAGCTCTGGATAGGATGGCAATCTCTCAGCTGTCAAACAGAAGCTAAGATTCAGCACATCAATTAAACACAAAACTAAATAGGTCCTGTCCTAAAGTCTTGCCTAGCTTAAAACTTGCTGTTAATTAAGATCTATAATAGTCTCCATAAAATATGTATATTATTCCTATGGGATTATATTTCTTCTAGCACATTTGGAATGAGAGCAAATGACAAGGTATAATTCTGTGGTCTTTTGTCAGTTTTCTTGTAAGTAGGGACTGAATCACTAATTTGTTATAGACATTTGAAGTATAGTAATTTCTGTTATTTTTCTAATATAGAAAAGATTTAGAATTTGAGAAGATATGACCTATTAAAAGAAACAAAATCCTAATTACTTTTACAGAGACACAGAGTACAAAAGCACAGTGTTTTGCCCACCTGTTACACTGAAGCCTGTGTTATTGCTGGACTTGAGAGGAGTGCCTAGTTAGTAAAAAAAATAGCCATCATTTGGGAAAATTGCCTTTCTTTTATTATGCTTTTTTCATTCTAATTCCAATGTGTAATATTTATCAAACCATTTCGGTCTACTTTTTCAGAAAGTCATCTATAAAGTTTTTCTGCACAGAGCTAGGGATGCAGAGGATTCGTCTCTGACCATTTGTACGCACCATCCCACATGCCCAGATGAAATCTGTGCATTTGAGGCCAGAGGCTTTGCCTACTGAAACATTCTTTGAAGTCTTCCACTCTGAAGTGAGTCTCCCTGCAGCAGTAGCAGGAATTGCTAATGCATGTTGTGTAGAAGAGATGATGGCTGGTAAGAAAAGCATTTTCTGAGAGTTTAACGATCAGTTGGAAGAATTCTCATCCCCATATATGTACTCAGCTTGGCATTTAATAACTGGAAAAGACTTCTTCCCACTAGGCATTTTTACTGTTATACTTCACAAAAAAAAAAAAAAGAAGAAGCAAGAAATATAATAACATCAGATCTGTTTTACTAGTTAAAAACCCCTTCCAAATGCAGCAAAGAAGAAGCAGGACTGAACCCAGGTACCTGGAAAATGGAGGGTCCAGAACTGAGATCTAAAAGCTGTTGAATATAAGAAGTTTTAGCAAGCTGATGGAAGAAGGGAAAGAAGCAAAACCATTCATCCTCTCAGCTGTAGGACAAAAAACTTCTTGGCTGTTTGGTTCTGATCAGTTTTGTATGGACTGCTATTTGTTATTGTTGAGTTCTTTCATCCCATGTTCTACAGAACCATCTCTGCCTCTTTAAAAAAATATGAGCAAATGTAAGAGTTAGAAATATGAAATAGTTATAAACTATGCTATGGATGATTTTCTAAGTTAGGTATCGTTCTAAATTAGCAAGCCTATACCTTAAAACATCCCTATTTTTTTTTGTGAACTGCTTCCTGGGAGCATTCAAATTGTAATTTGTACAAGCATATGTAAGTTCTTGCTTATGCTGTGGCTTCAAGGACAAGTAAAATCAGATAAAATCCTACCAGCCTGAGGGGATCAGTGTGGTGGAGCGGAATATTGTTTAGTGAGTAAGAGTGCACTACTTAAGTGGTTATTTCTAGAGATAGAAAGCAATCTCTAACAGGTACAAAGAAAGCTAGAGTGGGCACTTTCTTATTGTCTGGACTTACCAAGACATTTAAGAACCAGTGTGGGAGTTTCTTCTCAGATACCACTCCTGTCAAGTTCAGTGCAAGGTCAGCCCCAATTAATTCTAGTGGGCAGTACTCATAATGAAAGAGGACTGCATCTCCACAATTGCTGATTATAATTTCAAGGGTCTGCTTGCTTTTTCAGAAATATATTGAAGGATTCTTAGTTGTTCCTCATGGAACACACACACTACTTCAAAACTGCAGGGAGCTAGTTAGCTGAAGACACCATTCTCAAATTATATACAGAAAAGACTGTGATACGCAACCAGTAATCAGTCATCATGAAAGAGAAAGTAAAAATAAAATACTCCCATAAAGGGGTGTTTGGAGCATTCAGCAGATTTCACTGTGACTTTATGGTGTTCTCTACAGGAATTCAATACTGTATTGCTCTGCATAAAGGGAGGGATTTACCATTTTTAAGGGCTCTGTTTCCCATAAAGGGAAAGTGTGGTTCAAGTCTATTTAAATTTATCATTTTTTCCCATAAATGAAAGCTGATCAAAGTAAAACATGTTTTACTATCCCATTTTAAAGCGACAGATTCCTGTCATCTTCTGGTGGGGAAGGCAGTTTTTTTGCTAATGCAGAAGTATTTCTTGCCCTTGCGTAAGCCAGGATGTTCCACATTGTGCCAAAAAAATAGTTAAATGTTTGGTAAAGTCTTCTTCCAAATCATATCTATGTTGTGGCACAGGTAGGTGAGAGGAGGCTACCAGCCACCAGCCCATAGTGGCACTCCATTTTGAATTTAAAACTGTGCCCAGTACTAGAGAAGCAGTTGTGATCAATCTGAGATTGTAGGATCAGTCCATTGACTTGTTTGGAAACCATAAATTAGGATGAGCGTTGTGCTTCCTGGCTTTAGTGAGTACCATTTATACACTGTCCATTTTTAACCAGTCAGATAAATCATCAGCTTTGTCACTGGAACAGAAACCACAGATATCACAGAATATCCA
Organism: Turnix velox; assembly: GCA_013400935.1. NCBI lineage: Eukaryota > Metazoa > Chordata > Aves > Charadriiformes > Turnicidae > Turnix > Turnix velox. Next base: position 180,548 of record VZTY01009367.1, on the reverse strand, counting down.
AAGCAGGGGATGAACTCCTCACAGATATAAAATTGGCATAAGTTTTTTCATTTCATCTCCCGGTGATTTTGCTTGGGATGGTTTAGCTTGATATTTGAAAAATTTATTATTTGAGTTTGAAGCATCTGCATAAAGTAGAGAGAATATGAAACCTTGCAGGCAACATTTAAATTTGAGGGGGTCTTGTTTTAGAGGTTTGTGTAAAAGTTTTGCTTTGTGCAAAAGTGGATGTTTAGGCCCTGAATTCTGCTCAACACTTTGCTTTCTGTTTTGTAAAATCTCTAAAACTTGGGCTATGTATCAGCCATGCCCTAGGCTGAGAGTGCAGGCAGTGAAAAAGGCTCTCAGAGCAAATGAGATGTATGCACTACTTTCTTTGAGAGGGGGATTAATATGTGTACTCAAGTTATTGGGATTTGGTTTACAAGTACTATAATTTTTACTAAAAACATTAATACAATTCAGTATCATATCAAATCAACTTTTCCATTAATGTTGTCTATCATTAAATTAACCCTGCAAGTGTCTAAAATTTGTAGGTTTTATCAACAACTTGAATATCTGTTTAAACACTATCCTTTTTTGCCTCTTTTTTTTTTTCCCCTTTGTAGATTTTTTTGTAGAAGTGGCATAAAAGCAGTATTCCTGGCCACAGCCTGGCTCCTCAGGGTTTCACCAGCACATTCATGAAGCTTCTGCCACCCTCCTTATGGGTGCTGGTAGATCACAGCCATGGGCCATGGCCTCCATGGGCCTCCTGTCTAAACTTGCTTTTGTAAACAACACAAACAGGGGAACTTCAGCATCCTTTGCCTTCCTGACATAATCAGTTCTTTTAATTTTGAACTTACTTGTCAATATGCCTACTCCAAACAGGATGCTTACAAAGCCTAGTGGTGCAACAATCTCCCTTCTTCTGTTCCCCTAGTCTAAGACCTGTGATCATCTCTCATGGCACAGGATCTGAGGTGAAATGAGCTAATAGTCATCTTCTCGTTTATCATCATGGTGACTGTTAGCACTACGACTGACTACCAGCATAGTCATCACCTATTTTACAACCCCTTTGGTTGCTGCAAGGTTATTTGCCCTTAACTCTTGATCTCAGGTCATTTTGGTCCCAATTATCCTTTCACTTCCTCATGTGACCTCCCAGACTCCAGTTTGGCTGCACTTCATTTGCACTGATGAAAAGAGGGCTGGGCTTTGAGTCCAAGTTTTCAAAGATCTTTGGCCTAATATCCATTTATGCCATCATGAAAAGACAGTGAAATATTTTGCAAAGTAGGAGGGGTAAGCATTCTCTCATGGCTATACTTACTTCTACTATGGCATGGATTATTTTAGACTTTATATGTATACTTTATTCTCACTGCAATTTGTGAGGCCACATTTCCATCGATGTAAGCGTTAAACTAATGGCAGGGTTACAGCAGACCCTAATTATATTACAGTTTAATCGGGAAACAGACTATGTCAAGTGGAAGGTCAGCAACATATTTTTGGAGCACATCACGAAGTTCACACGGTGAACTAGAAACTTCCTTTTACTGGAATATTTATAGTTTGTTTTAAACTGGAAATTCCTTTTCTGTGAGCTTCTCCTGAGAGCTGTTTGGGACAAAGACAGTGTGCAGAACATCAGCTACAGCAAACAGACACAGGAGATCTGGATCCTTCTCCTTTTTAAACTCCCCTGTAATGGATTAGGATGGCAGCTTTAAAGTGAGCAACATTTTTAACATAAAGCAATGAAAAGCTCAAGCTTCTTTACAGAAAACCCTTGTCCAGGGCTACAGACAGGGTGGTACCTGCATCCTGTTTGTGCTGTAGTCAGAAACCTTTGTGTTTTAAGCACCTCAAAGTTTCGTTTGTGCTTACGTGCTGAAATACCTCCACTATCCAGCTAGGCTACATCCAGTGGGTTCCTGATGCTAAATCTTCCCCTGAATCCACTAAGGTATATGTTTTCTGATTGTGCCTATCCTATGCAGTGGGAGTGAGTATCTGCATAGGGTAGTTGTGCCTTTCTTTTAAAGACTAAATGTCTTTCAGGGCTTGCTTCAAAGAAGTGAGAAGAGAGATACACTTCTGCTCAAAAAAAATAATGCTCGCATAAAATCTTTCAGCAGCTCCAGGGGTGAGGACCAGAAATGGAGTCTTCTCTGGAGTCAGTTGTCCTCTATCTATTTTCTGTGTAGCCCCAGCAACTAGTATGAAGGGTCCTCCCCATTAAAGCTTGATGGCTCAGGCAATCTCCCAGATCAAAAGCAATATGAGATTAAAAGCCTGTTAGACAGCCAACGGAACTGAATCTGGTTCCTATATATCTCTACTGAATGCTTAAAGGAAGAAGCACTTCCTCATCCTCCTACTAGCATTTGCAAGAAAGGAACAATGCCTTGCCTAACTGAAAATTAGAGATCAAAATACAGGCAGAGATCTCAGGTTTGTGTCTCTTAAGAAGACAGAGGTGCCTCCTTAGATTCTGGGAGGCAAGTGGTCCTCGTTCTCCTACTGGGGTGGCTGAGGTGAGGATCAAGATACACAAGACAGGGGACCTGGAAGTCAGGTATTCTATGACTAGACTTTGGGTAGCTGTGCTTTTTGGGAAACTCCATTTGCTCTCATGCCTCTGCAGTAAGTTTACATTTCCAGTAAGGACAGCAATTATTAACAAGGTGTGAGAAATGGCTTTGTCTTCCCCTGTGATGATCCAAGTGCACAGTCACCAGGAACAACTCTCTTTCAGAAAGCAGCAGGGAAACATTTGAGCAGGAGGAAGTCTCAACATCCCCATAAGCATCTAATTTAAACACGTAATGTAGCAGAACTATCAGTTAATACTTTTACAAGTGATTTAACAAAGTTAGTACAACTTGTAACCAAAAAGCACATTTCTTTCTCACTGTAAAATACTGCTTAGTTTTGATTTTTTTCTGGAAATATCAAACTCATGTTGACAGAAAAATGAAATAAACACGTTAAAAAAAAATCATCCCTTCTTTGAAACATACCAGCTTATTCTAAAATAATCATATTCAGCCCAGCTAATACTCAAGATACTGAAGTCTTTATTTCTCTTTCCTACCAGAAAGTGAAGCCACTTAGGCAGGTAATCACAGCATTGGAGTGTTTAATTTTGTTAAGCTTCATATGAACTTGTTTTATTCAATAATTTGCCTACCAAGTAACAGGAAGTCTCTGAATACAAACATGATTGTAATATTATTATGTGTATGAGTAGTCACTAGTTCTGTGGGTTTTTTTTCTCTAAACAAGCGAAAGAATTTGGAAATCTTGACCTTGAAAAACTTTCACGCCTGCTTAATTTTAATTGTGCACGTAATCTCACTGGGTCCAGTACTACTCAGATGTTTAAATTTAAGCACATATTAAGGTGTTAGCAGGACTGGGTTTTAATAGAGCATGAAATCTAATGTCTACTTGTTCAGAGTTAAAATATATATCTTGTTAACGTCTGTTTTCTAAGATAAGTCACTGTATGAAAGTAATTATAAAAATTAATCTGCATCTAACAAATATTTTAACATTTAACAGAGAGATACATGTTATGATAGATAGCATTTCTAAATATACATAATGCAATGTATAATATTTCTTAAAAGTACTGAGATATGAGGTTCATGACACACAACCTCATGGCAGAAACCCTTAGAGAGATGGATAATGAGGGAGGGAAATTCTGTACATTTCTGTTTTCTGGAAGTATCCCCCCTGATAGCATCTTTCCTACATGCAGCAGAACAAAGTCTCAGTTTCAGTATTTGTTGACTTTGGTGAGTTTTCTGTACAACTCTATGGAAGCTTTTTACCTCCCTACACTGTCCCATAGGGAAAACCTGAGGGCCTTTTTCTTCTTTCAATCCACAGAGATGAAAAGGCCAGGCTGCCCCATGCTGAATCCATATGTTTGTCCTCATGCTAACACAGCCCTTCTCAGCCTGAAAACACATGCTGGGGAGCCATAACCATCCCAAACAGCAGTATTTCCTGTTCATCTGAGGGTTTCCCTGGGTATTTCCTAATAGTGCTCATGTCCCTGACGGATCTGCTTGCTATTTCCATGGTGGTGGTCTAACATTAACATCCATGCTTCTATATCCCTTGGTCGTGGAGGAGGTTGTTTATGGTCTCCTGGCTGCCCTGGCTGCTCTATCCAATGCCACAAGGGCTCACACAGGTAAGGAATGGTATGAGTACACACTCTCAGTTCTGTTCCCTGCTGCTTATTCAGAGAAACAAGTTATCAGTTATCACCCAGATAGCTATTTTTATTACAGAAACAACCTTTTTATTAGATATATATACTCTGTAAACTCAAAAAATTAGTATCAGATAATTTTTCTCCAATTCAGAAAATAGGTTAAACTTTGGTGGCTCCATGGACTTTTATTTGCTTTCTAAAATCATGATTATATTTTCCATACCGAGTAACAGTCTGCAAGCATTTTGTTTGGGAGCTCAGCTTGAAAAACAAGCTCACAACAACAGAACTCAACCAACCAGTAAGGGCAAGCAGCACGCACAAGATTTTATCCTATACTTCCAGCAAACGCCCCTGCCCCTCGGTGCCTATTTCACTCTGCTATTCTGAGTTAATTTGCAAAGCTACGGCAAAGGAACAAAGGTTAAATGCTTGGAATTTGCACAGGTTGCATGTAAACGTTACAAGTAAATGGAAATTCTTCCAAGGAAGTAAAAAAGAAAGGGCATGGGGTCCAGCTGCCCTGAAAACCATAGTAAGAAGAAAATCCCTCTGGAGCCCAGTGGGAAAGCAAGAGGTGGAAATGCGGAGCATTGCAGGAGTACTGCTTTCAAGACCTTCTCAAGAGGTCTTGATTTAACAAGATATAAATTTTAACATTGAAAAAGTAGACATTAGATTTTATGCTCTATTAAAGCCCAGTCCTCATGAAGTACGGAGCTGAGCAGAGGTATTTCACAAACACCCCCTGTTATGTTTTACTCTAAGGAATAACACAATATACAGGAACCTGCTCTGGTAATACTGGAGTATATTGTAGCAATCTGAGCAGAGGGCTGAGTTTTGGTGATGAGGGACAACGGTAATTAAAAAAAGCAGTGAAAACAGACACAAACTCAGCAGCAGCACAGCATGCCACAGAGGAGGATATTTGTAGTCACTGAACTTCAGCCCAGGATGAGGTTATGGCAAATCAGACTAAATTTAAGACTGCTAAATTGTACCATGGGAATTTATTTGCATTGATGGGGCTCAGAGTGCTCTGTTTATGTTTGGTTTAGGTTCTGTGGGGTGATTTTATCAATGTGTGTTAAATGTGTTCACTCATTATGGTTGCCATCTCCACACTGCGGCTACGTTGCATCTTTGGGAAGCCAGAGCTAAGCAAAATGAGGTGAACAGAACAAGAGCTTGCTCATGGCTGTCCCACATGGGAACCATAGCAGAGAAAACAGAAAAATTCCAACCCTTGACTCTCCTAGCAAATGGAGATTGTTGTCAACACAAAGTGCCGTGGAAACCTTTCCTCCTCCAGCCCTCCTCTGCCATCAAAAACTTCTTTACCAGTTCAGGTCCTTGTACAGCTCTGAGAGCCAGTTATGATAACTTCAGCAAGCCAAGTGTCTGGCCATAGCAGATTTTCTCATGAATTAAAAAAATTGAGTGTGAGGAGGATTTTTAATTTTTTTTCTTCTGGCTCCTATGAATATATCTCCTGGAAAACACCCCTTCACCAGCTCTGCTGTCAGCACGTATTTTGCTGTCTTTCCCACTTGTATTATTCTGGTATTTTACAGGAAAAGTTGCTAAATGGTTATTTTCAGTTCTGGTACTCTAGGAAATTGTAGCTGAAATTGTGCAGGTATTTCAGAATTAGACTTCTACTTTCACAGGCTAATCTTGAGAGAAACTAAGTGTCCTCAGCTCTTACAAAACCAGTGGTGTTCCGGGTGCTGAGCACATTACTGAATAAGGCCTCGGGGGAAAAATAGGCAAAGCTGACAAACTTCGAAACAGAAAGTGACCAGGTTTCATTCAACTGCTACTTACAAACAAAAAAAAAGGCAGAAAAAATTAACTAATTTCTGAGTGCACTTTAAAAAAGTCCCAAGAAGTCAGTAATTGCTAAAAATTTTGAGGAACACCTGAAACAACTTATCACCACTAAGATTTGACTCCAGCAGGTTTTTTCTTATGACATACATTCTGCAGTTACTTTTTCTGCTGTTTACTCATAACAGGTTAATTGTAAATCTTCTCTATGCCATTATCACCAGCCTGCAGTTAGATATTTTTATTACAAAGACAAGATATCTTGTTGTGGTAACAGCACTCCATTCTGCCTTATCAATTTTCTTCTTCTGTGTTATTCACACACATGCACGGTTCAAAATATTTGCGTGATGACCTCATTTTTTTTTGTTGTTGTTTCATTTTCATCTTGTTTTCCTGGTTGAGAGGATGTGTGTCACTCCTGTTTTGAAATGAACTCTGGTAAATGCAGCCGCTTCTTGAAAAGATCACTGCTCTCATTTCAGCACGACTTTGCCATAAATATGCAAGTGGGAAGAAAACTATGAAGGCTCCTTGTGTGAACTACCCACGGGCTCAGTCTTCTTCCTGATATGGCACAGTGCTGCTTCTGGATCTTTCCTCACAGAGCACACGACCTACCTCATGGCCGTACATGACACCGAGTGCCAAAGGAGGTTAATTGTATTATAAGACTTTTTAATTCTCCAACTTACTTCAGCTGTTATCAGCAGCTGGTTACTTCAGCGAGCTGATATGTCTTGTAAACATTCGCTCTACTATTGTGCATTACTCATAGTTGGAAAATCACTTTGACTCCCTGTAACATAATTATGTTAATGTCAAATGAGTCACAGGGGAAAAGAAAACTTGTATCAGAGCTGCACCTCAGCGCCAGTTTCTGAATGCTCCTGTTGGCACAGTAAGTCAGGGGATTTAGGGCGAAAAAAGCCAACTTTCATTTAATGAGTGATGTGAAATTATGGTAGTGACTCATAAGGAAGCTTGTGTGACAATCCAATTCAGATTCACCTAAACAAAGCCTGTCTGATTACAAGAGTGAGAATGAAAAATACTACATTCTTAAAGAATTAATTTCCCAGGAAAAACTGCATAAACACCTTTTGCACATAAACAGCTTTTGTCATTCATTATTTAGTTCCAGCGAAGGTAAGTGATTTATTTAAATTGACATCTTAACTAGACTGCATTTCAAAGCCAATCATCTCCAGTGCTATATTAATTCTGCATTTTTCTTGGTTTTGTTTATGTGAGCAATCATTTAGGAAAAAAATGAAAAATTTACACCCTTTTACCTCACTTTTTGATCCTAAGGCAGAAAGCCATATGCTCTTCAACAACCTAAAAGTCCTTGTACCATATCTGGTCCTAACATATCTGGTCCTAACTTAAAGCAGGCAAAGGGACAGTGAGAGCAGAATTCTTTAGAGAGTCAAAGGATATGGGGACTAACCTCTGTGCCCCAATGGCCATCTCCAGGCTAAATTGCAGCATATATTTTCCTTTAATATGCAGAGAGGCAAGTTACCCTGGTATTTCCCTACCAGGATTTTACATGCTCAAACATACATCAATATTCCCACATGCCAGCCTGATGGATGAGATATACCATCGGAATGTAAAGGGAGGCATTTTTTTTGCTCCCCCTTTTTTCTTTCCCCAGATGGATTGAAACATCATTCTCAGGACACAGATTTTCAGCATTCTGACAGATCCCATTCTATAAAAAGGGTCAAAAACTGAACAAAAAAACAGAAGCCAAAATGAAAATCATAAGTAGATGATTTTAAAGTCTGGGGAGGAAAAAAAAAATTGTTAAATAGCTCAGGTATGGAAAATAGGCGCTGAGAAGTAATTTCATTTCATGCCCTATCTGAGAAGCCGAGGGGACAAGACTTACATTTCTCCAGGAGCTCCATCCCTCCGAGTGCTCCCCTTCCTCTGCCCACTCCTCCCCTGACTTTTACCCCCCGAGAAACCCTCTTTAATCAACTAAATGCCCCCTCAGAAACCAACTGCTGTTACTAAATCGAGTGGTAATAGAAGGTCACGCCATAGGTGACTAAGTGTACCCTATGTTTCCCTGCGAGCCATCAGCTAAATACGCTGCCGCAGCATCATCTCGGCCTCCGGGTGACCGGGTGGCCCTCTGTGTCCTCCTCGTTCTCCCCGTCCCCTGGTTTCCCCCCCCCTCCACATACACATCCCCACCGACGGCCGGACGATGGCGTGTTGTGAGTGGAAAGCCTTTATTGCGGGATTTCGTGTCTTCTGCTTTGAAACACGTGGGGAATACACTAAGGGCTTCGTCTCTCGCGCAAGGGACAGAGAGTTTAGGAGGGATGCGCGCCCCGGGGAGGCGGGCGGGCGCTGCCTTCGGGGAGGATCCGGCCCTGGGGCACCCGCAAACCCGGTGAGCGCCGCATCCACACTCCCACCGGCAGCCGAAGCTGCGACTCCTGAACTCCCGATACTCCCGCCCCGCCGCTTCGGCCCTGATCATCCCCCCCCATCAACCTTCTCTACAGAAAGGGTCATGTTCACCGCCAGCCCTAGGGGTGGCACCTGCCCCACACCGCCGCGGGCAGGGCTCGGGCACCGGTAGCTGGAGCGGGTGCCGGTGGCTGGAGCGGGTGCTGAGCGCTCAAGAGAGCACCGCAGCCCCGCTCGCGGCCTTCCTCCTCCTTAACCCCCCCACCTCCTTCCCTACCGGCTGCCCCTGTCCGTCAGGGCCGGCGGGGGCGGGGCCGCGGGCCACTGTCCCTTTAAGGCAGCGAAGCCCCGCGCCACATTCCAGAACCCCCCGCGCGCTCGGCGCGTCATCGTTCCGGGAAGCGGATGGCGTCATCCCGTTGCCGGAGGGAGGGGACTTGAAACAAAAGAGTAAAAATAGAAAAAGGAGGGAGGGGCCAGGGACGGAGTCATCGGTGTCGTCACGGCTGGGCAAACGTCCCCTGGCGCCGCGCCCGCGTCCCGCCCCGCGCCCGCCCTCAGGTTATTTCTAGCGGCACCCGCCGTTGGGCAAGGTGACGTAATGCGGAGGGACTATACGTGCTGCGTCACCTCACGTCATGTCACGTGCGTGGCGGTGTTTACACAGGGCGGTGACGGTTGCCCGGCGACCCTGGTGGGGCCGGGAGGGTGGATCCAGGTGAGAAGGCCGCTCCCAGGCCCGAAAGGTGACAATGGGAGGGAGGGAGAGTGAAAGGAGAGACCCGTCCCTGGGCGCTGAGTGTGGCGGGCAGTCGGGGCTGGGAGCAGCACCGGCAGTGCTGATGGTGGTTGCAGGGGTGAGAGGCCGCCGGCCTGCTTTGTCTGGTTCCGTCTATGCTTTGCCCCTCCTTCTGTGGGGGTATTGTGTGAGAGAATGACTCCGTCACACCCAGGGCGAGAGCCCTCCGTGCTGCTCCCCTCTCTCCGGAACAGCGCTCTCCCAGCAAAGCCGAGCCTCCGGGGAATAGTTTCTCTGCCAACTGGGACACGACATTCCCCGCAATTAATTATTACATAAACACCACGTCGGGGATGCCATTTGTGTTACAGCCTTTCTCTTAACTATTGCAATGACAGCACTGGTGTATATCTGGAATCTTACGAGGATGCTGTTTCATTTCTCTTCTGGTTGCCAGATCCATCCCTGTCAGGAGGGGCTGTTCTGTAGCTTTGGTGGCCGTGTATTTTTTTCTGCAAAATACCAAAGTTTAAAGAGTGTTTAAATTCCCCTTCAGGAGCTGGGATTTTGCCTTTTTTTTTTTTTTTTTTTTTCCTAAGGATCAGATCTGACATAAAANAAGATTTTCCTAAGGATCAGATCTGACATAAAATTCATTTTTTAAAATATTATGATAGTGATTGTGTATTTGAAAGGGTATTGTGCCCCACGTTCAAGCTGTTAACATTAGTATTTTTTATATGAAGCTTCCTTATTTGCTACTTTAACTCTTTGCCTCTCTAAATGTGGTATTGTAAGGTTGCTGGGTCATTTTGATGCATGTGGCTTTCTTGAGAAATTGTGTATAGAAGTCATTCATGAACATCTGCCTCCCAAAGCTACTGCTTTCTCTAGAAAGATCAGGCAACAAATAGATTTTTGGCATGGGTTGGTATCTTCTCAGGTTGATTGAGATGAGGGAAAATGTGGTGAGCCATGTGAAACAAGGAACACGAACTACACCATCAGCAAGTACCTTCTGGTCTGCTAGAAACTATAAGCATGTAAAACACTGGGAGAAAAAAATTCACCAAGAATTACGCAATAAGCACCAAATAAAGATCTCTGAAGAGATGTGAAGCAGGTTAAAATTGAAAACAAAATGAGTGTGCTGAGTCCTGTACCCATATGGCTTATGTGTCCCTGTCAGCGATAGGGAGACAAGCTCATAAACTCATTTTTTTTGTATTTCAAAGGTTAAGATATTGAACTAAGTGTGGACTAATCTGAATGTATCTATACTAACTTGAACTAAATCTAAAATGGTAACATTTCCTTTCCACTGTTTTAACGAACAAGTTAATTTGTGATTATTTCCAAGTGGTTTTGGATAGACTTAGAAAATTGAAGGAAGTAGTGATTTGGCTATTTATGTGTGGCACCGCACTGTTTGCTCTCAGTCCTTCATTGTGTTAAGTTGGCCTGTATTCACAGAGGTTGCATATCCAATTTGAAAAGCTGTGTTGTGCAGTGTAAAGACAGCATGGTACAGTGCAAGCAAGCTGAATACTGCTGTTGCAGAGTATTCCAAGGAAAGTGGTATGGTTACTACAGAGTGGATATGCCTTCAATTGGATCAGATCTTACAGAGAAATTGAGGAAAGAAGCAAATAAGCTTTTGGGAATACAAGCTTTTCTTTTGCTGCTTCGAAAGAGAAATCCCAGTTGTTTCTACAGATTCGTGCTGTTTCTAAAAACAGGATGAAAAAGCTGTTCTCTGTCAAAACCCTGTATTACCTCACTAGAGTCTAGNTACAGTGCAAGCAAGCTGAATACTGCTGTTGCAGAGTATTCCAAGGAAAGTGGTATGGTTACTACAGAGTGGATATGCCTTCAATTGGATCAGATCTTACAGAGAAATTGAGGAAAGAAGCAAATAAGCTTTTGGGAATACAAGCTTTTGCTGCTTTGAAAGAGAAATCCCAGTTGTTTCTACAGATTCGTGCTGTTTCTAAAAACAGGATGAAAAAGCTGTTCTCTGTCAAAACCCTGTATTACCTCACTAGCGTCTAGAAACTTAGTAGTTACTACTTTGCCACTAATTTGTTTCTAGTTAACTGCTACTGCGACCACACCTGTGAAACCCAATTATTTAGTCCAACAAATATGTGGAATCATAGAATCACGAGAGTCGGAAGAGTCCTTCAAGGAGCAGGAACATCTAGCACTAGATCGGGTTACACAGAGCTTCAAGCCTGGCCTTGTACGTCACCATGAATAGGGCCTCCACCACTTCCTTGGGCAGCCTTTGCTGGTGTCTTGCCACCCTTATGGCAAAGAAATTCTTCCTAATGTCTCATCTAACTCTTCCCTGCTCTAGTTTAAAATCATAGCCCTTGTCCTATTGTTCCATACCCTGGCAAACAGCCCCTCCCTGTCTTTTCTGTTGCCCCTTCAGGTACTGGGAGGCCATTATGAGGTCTCCCTGCAGCCTTCTCTTGTCCAGGCAGAACAGCCTGTCCAAACACTCTCAGCCTGTCCTCTTAGCAGAGGTGCTCCAGCCCCCTGATCATCCCCATTGCCTCCTCTGGACAGTCTCCAATGGGTCCAAATTACTTGCATTAATTGCTCTAAGGTGCACCAAAAATCCCAGGATATACTGTTACTTTTGGAGTGAACACTGAAGGAAAGCAATCCTTTGAGTGAGCTACCATTGCAAAACTTACTGTAACTCTTAAAAAAGCCTCCAAACCTGAACTGATTGTGCATCTCTGCCTGTGATGTACTATCCAATACTTGAACCTCCCTAGAAAATGATTGCAGCAAACTCATCCTGAAAAAAAGTGCTATGCTTTGAAATTAATCTTTCCCATAATTTTCCATTTACCCTTTGCAGTTTTCAGATGGTTTCATTTCAGAGACAACTTTCCTGGAAGTGGATGAGTACAGAGCAGCATCATACTATGTGCAAGTCTTGCATAATCAATACTGTGGTAGCTCTGCTGTACAGAATCTATAGTATAGTTATTACTTACTGCTCTCCCAGTATGTGACTGGTTTGCTCAAT
>VZTY01009367.1:63487-167844 GCA_013400935.1 Turnix velox | reverse complement strand
TAACGAACAAGTTAATTTGTGATTATTTCCAAGTGGTTTTGGATAGACTTAGAAAATTGAAGGAAGTAGTGATTTGGCTATTTATGTGTGGCACCGCACTGTTTGCTCTCAGTCCTTCATTGTGTTAAGTTGGCCTGTATTCACAGAGGTTGCATATCCAATTTGAAAAGCTGTGTTGTGCAGTGTAAAGACAGCATGGTACAGTGCAAGCAAGCTGAATACTGCTGTTGCAGAGTATTCCAAGGAAAGTGGTATGGTTACTACAGAGTGGATATGCCTTCAATTGGATCAGATCTTACAGAGAAATTGAGGAAAGAAGCAAATAAGCTTTTGGGAATACAAGCTTTTGCTGCTTTGAAAGAGAAATCCCAGTTGTTTCTACAGATTCGTGCTGTTTCTAAAAACAGGATGAAAAAGCTGTTCTCTGTCAAAACCCTGTATTACCTCACTAGCGTCTAGAAACTTAGTAGTTACTACTTTGCCACTAATTTGTTTCTAGTTAACTGCTACTGCGACCACACCTGTGAAACCCAATGATTTAGTCCAACAAATACGTGGAATCATAGAATCACGAGAGTCGGAAGAGTCCTTCAAGGAGCAGGAACATCTAGCACTAGATCGGGTTACACAGAGCTTCAAGCCTGGCCTTGTACGTCACCATGAATAGGGCCTCCATCACTTCCTTGGGCAGCCTTTGCTGGTGTCTTGCCACCCTTATGGCAAAGAAATTCTTCCTAATGTCTCATCTAACTCTTCCCTGCTCTAGTTTAAAATCATAGCCCTTGTCCTATTGTTCCATACCCTGGCAAACAGCCCCTCCCTGTCTTTTCTGTTGCCCCTTCAGGTACTGGGAGGCCATTATGAGGTCTCCCTGCAGCCTTCTCTTGATCAGGCAGAACAGCCTGTCCAAACACTCTCAGCCTGTCCTCTTAGCAGAGGTGCTCCAGCCCCCTGATCATCCCCATTGCCTCCTCTGGACAGTCTCCAATGGGTCCAAATTACTTGCATTAATTGCTCTAAGGTGCACCAAAAATCCCAGGATATACTGTTACTTTTGGAGTGAACACTGAAGGAAAGCAATCCTTTGAGTGAGCTACCATTGCAAAACTTACTGTAACTCTTAAAAAAGCCTCCAAACCTGAACTGATTGTGCATCTCTGCCTGTGATGTACTATCCAATACTTGAACCTCCCTAGAAAATGATTGCAGCAAACTCATCCTGAAAAAAAGTGCTATGCTTTGAAATTAATCTTTCCCATAATTTTCCATTTACCCTTTGCAGTTTTCAGATGGTTTCATTTCAGAGACAACTTTCCTGGAAGTGGATGAGTACAGAGCAGCATCATACTGTGTGCAAGTCTTGCATAATCAATACTGTGGTAGCTCTGCTGTACAGAATCTATAGTATAGTTATTACTTACTGCTCTCCCAGTATGTGACTGGTTTGCTCAATGTACTGAATGCCCTCCTGGAAGTTTCTGGGGTGAACTCAAATAGCTACCAGGCATTAGAGTGGCTGTCACAAGCTGGAGGATGGAAATGGCCAGTCAGCATCTGGATTGTATTTTTGCAGAGTAATCCAATTGGCCTGGGTAGGGTGCCTCCAAAATATAATCCCAAAGTTTAACTTTTTAAACTGGGGTGGACCCTTAAATCCTGTGCTTTCCACAGAAACACAAATTTAGTAGAAAATTTTGGCATTATTCTCCTGTCAGCCTTTTGCTTTCACACAGGCAATAATTAGCATCTGTTCTTCAAGTTTCATGGTGATTAAGGCCTCTCCTTACTTCTAATTACCCTTTTCTCTAAAAAACAGTTTGTTACCATAATCATGGTATTTCAATTCTTGTGAGACTTCAAAAGGTCTGCGTTTTTTTAACAACTTAGATCTATCGATTAAAAAATATAAATACGTTTTCTACTGCCTTTTATGTCTGGAATACATTTTCAGGGCAGACTAGAAGAAGTTTCTAGAGGATGTTAAGAAAGAGATATGTATTTCCTGACTCAACAGGGCTCTTTGTTTTCAAGCACTGGAAATTAAGATGATCTGTTTGGAGTTTTCTTTAATTAGGTGCCTGAAGGATAGAGGGAAAGGAGGAGTGATTTGTGTTTCTCCATGTGATACTTGTGATTTAGTTCTGCATGGAAGAGCTGCTGTTTTGTTGCTAAATTATAATTGAACCTTTCCTGTGGCTACATAGAAGACTTGGCTATCTTACACTTGTGATTTGGGGTTGTCTCCCTTTTTCTGTGGGAGCTCTCAAAAAAGGTAAATAGGAGTCAGATCTGTGACTTAAAATGCTCTTCTTTCTCTCCTTATGATTGTAAGGAATTCGTTTTGCACTGAACCAGAGCTGAATGTCAAGTCAGTTCTTGCAGACTCTCTTTTTTGTTCTAGAGAGGAGGTGATATATTTGACATGTGTTTGAAATACCATTTTCTCATTAGATCATTAGGTTATGCAAGGTGGAGGATGGCAGTTACCCTTACAGCTATTTATTACATTGCGGTTATGAACCTAACGAGCGAAGATGGGATTCAAGAAAGGGCATGATAAAAGCTTCTGTAGAAGTGGGTATAGTTTGGGTGATGGTTTATGAGAAAATTAAACTTTTAGATTTTTTTGAAAAAGTTTACATCTCTTACTGTGTACCGTTCTGCTGTTACTTAGGAGCAGTCCTTGATCAACCATAGGCACTAAGTCAGTGTCCTGTAGTTTTGTTCGTCATGGAGGTCTCATGTTTTTCTATCAGCACTGAAGTAAAGAATTCATGGCTTTCTGAGAAATTAAATTTATTTTGGATCTGTAGATGATGACTTCCTTTCTCCAAGCAAGTGTAAGCAGAATCATCAGTAATACCAAGCACTATTCAGGTAGAAAAAGCAAGAAACTTGAAAAACATGCAGTCTACCACAGGGTACTTAAGGCAAGTCATTTAATGCTTTCTGACAAATAGAGATAATGCATTTTATACCTCATAGCATGGTAGTGAGCATAACATTGAGGCTGTTAATCATGTAAATACATAAGTAGAAATTGGACATTAAAGGCCTTATCTCATTTTTTTGACCTCTAAGTATTTTCTGCAGAGCAGTTACTGTAGTATGTTTATGAACTGAAACAATTTTGGTATTCATTAAATCTGCTGCAGTCTCACAAGTAATTTTTGACATTTGTTACATTATTGACAATTTGAGCAACTTACAAAAAAAAAGTTTTCTTTATTTCTCTCCTCAAATCCTGGTAAAATTTCACTACATTCAGCTCTAATAAATTTTCTGATAGTTGCCCATGAATTAATTATAAACTTTAATTCATATTAGAAGTTTATAATAGATTTTTGTTTAATATTCAACTACTTTGTAAGTATATCTAATTGATGTTTTGTCAGCTAATCCATTCTGGAGGTTATTAGATGGTAGTGTTAATTGTGACACAAGGAATTGCACAATTAATGAACTTTCTGTTGTTGCTACCACTACTTACCAGCAGTGCAACTTGGAAGTTTACATTAAATGTGACTCATGAAGTACAGAAATAGATTAAATTCTGTTATTCTAACTATAATCCTATCTTTCCTCTCTTCCCATCCTCACATCAAACTTTCCCATACTGTAAAATCAAAATGTTTCACACAGATCTTGATGCAGCTCATGGTCTTTGAAATTTTTGTTCTGTTCTGTTTGTTTCTTCCAAAACTTCCTGGCACTTCTGCTGTATCCACTGATTCATTTTTTTTATTTGCTCATGAGTATTTGCTTTTATCTAGGACTGCTAGTGGTCTGGAACTCTGGTTTCCAATTGTTACTAAAAAAAAAAATTGGATAAAATTTTCAAAGAAACCACTATAGCATTTACTGTAAATCACAATGAGAAATACATTTTGTAAAGTAGAAGCAGCTGTGGAATGAAATTTAAAGAGGTTTAAAAAGGCATTGTTTTCCCCAAGGGCTTCTGCTTTTATGACTGTTTAGATTTGTACATTCTTTGGAGTCGTTACTAAATGTGAAAAATTGAAAATGAACTCAATAGATGCTGACTGCCATTTTGAATCTTCCATCAACAAGGCACTGGGTACTAAGGAGGGTTTATCCTAAGTGAACACAATGCTTGGAAGCCCTTCATTGAGTTGAATGCACAGCAGAAGAAAAAACACGTGTGAGCTGATGTCAAAGCGATATATTTGACTATCAGCAGAAAGGCACCAAGCAACTTGCACTGGATATCTGTTGTTTTGTGAAAAATTTGATCTTTCATTTCTTTGACTTCTCATGTTTAATTATTAAATGTTTCCAAGATGGTATCTTCTTTTTTCCCTATGTTTAAAAATCATACAAATAAGATAAAGCTTTTTTCTAAGTGGTCCTGTCCCTGCTGAGCTCAGTAGCAGTTCTTACTCTGCAGTGATGGAAGACTGCACATGTAGGCTCTTAAATGGGAGAGTTTGCTTCTACATGGTTTCCTTTCTTCTGTGGATTGATGCATGTCGAAAAGACACAAATGCAGCTTCTGAAACCTACACAATGGTAAAAACAAAGATAATTTTAAAATTAGTTTTATTCCCTTTCAGTAATTTACTTTAGAAAGAATTTCAGTGTACCAGTGTTGTTTGTAGTCTGCTGCTTTGTCACCTAGTACCAGTTTTGTCAATTATATTTCTGGTCATTGATTTATGTCTGAACTCTGGTAACTTCTTATCTCGTTTTGGTGTAAGCAGGATCTTTTACGTCTTTCGGATTTAGTTTTTGTTTAATTTTGCACACTTCCTGCAACTGAGAGATTTCCCACAAAAGCTTAGCATCTCCTTCTTCTCATTATATTTGCTAGCTCAGTTTTGAAAATTGTTTTCATGGATTTAACATGCCTACTTAAAAGTTTGGGTTTTTTTGTTTTTGAGCTTTCAAATCTATGCCATAGATAATGAAATTAAGGACTGTTTGCATACAGTTTGAATGTGAGTCAGCACTCTACTGAAAATTTCTTTAGTTTTCACTTGATTGATCATTGTTTTATTTACATTTTAAAAATTTGCAACAATTTGTCATGGTGTCTTATGTCCTAAAAGCTCTTTTTAATCTGAAAAAAAAAAAAAAGAAAAAGTTTGTATCATTTTGCTATACTGAACATGGTATACTACTTTAAAATAAGGTCTGGTTTTGCTTTAACTTTTGTAATTTGGATTTCTTTTAATAACTTGTAATTACAGTATGGTATCCTGCCTGTCTCCTGTGCTCCTAAGCCATCTTTAGTGCAAACTTTATAAAGGATAGAAAACGCAGATTAAAAAAAAAAATCCATGTGACAATTTCTAAGAATCTAGTAATGAAGAACAACTGAGGTTGCTTAACTGCATTTATAATGCGTAGTTGCATTGATTTGGGGTACTTCATAATTACAAGTCTTTAACTGTGCTGTTTATTCTCTTCCTATAAACCCTCCAAAAGTGATAGTGGAGGTAATGTATGTCCCAAATCTTACAGGCTCTTCCTTCCTCATGAGTGTGTTTCACAAGGCCAAGGAAGTGGTAGGACAGTGCTGTTCTGAAGCTAATCCTTCCCATACATGGGAGGGTTAGCTGCACCCATAGGTGTACATCTAGTATTAGAATGCATTAACGCCACAGGCATTGCTTTATATTATTTCTATTAGCAGGAGGAAGGGGATTTACTTAGAATTGGGTTTACTTTCTCCTCCTTGACTTAATGTTCCACAAAGTTGAGTTTGTCAACTTCAGTTTTATTGTAGTGCTCTGGC
This sequence comes from Turnix velox, assembly GCA_013400935.1. Classification (NCBI taxonomy): domain Eukaryota; kingdom Metazoa; phylum Chordata; class Aves; order Charadriiformes; family Turnicidae; genus Turnix; species Turnix velox. Next base: position 162,086 of record VZTY01009367.1, on the reverse strand, counting down.
ATTCATAGCAAACTGTATTGTGTTTATATTCTTACTGAAAATAAGAATTAGGATTTGGACAATTAATTACTCTGAACTATCCCTTTAATATATTTTGGAGTTAACTCAATTTATTCAGTTACAGGAGCTTTGCAGATGTTGATGAGTGGGAAAATGCCTCTATAATCATCTTTGTCTGTTTTTGCTAAATGCATAGATCCACAAAAGAGCATTTGTTTCTCACAAAATTGGATTATAAATTTGTAACAGAATACAGTATATTAAAGGAGAGCAGTCACAGAGAGAAAGAAATGTTTTCTACCCTTTCTTCACAGTGTTTCTTTGTTTTCATTTCATTTCTAGGATAGAAATACAGAGAGCATGCTGAGAGCCACTTGCATCCTCTCTGGGGTAGTTTTGGATAGAAAGCTTAGAAATCTTAAAACATCTTACACTGGAGATGACCTGAGATTTTGCAAGTTTGGGTCACAGTTGTGTTAGTGAAGTGTTGTGTAACACTCAGATATGACAGTATGTCCTTCCTGCTAGTGTCTGCTTTCTGAGAACCTTCATTTTAGCATGCTGGATGTTCACTTTTTGAAAACTGATGTTCTGATAATAAAGAGTGTGAGCTGTATGGTTGTGCTTCCCCATGGATAGATGAGTGCTTGCTGGAACTAACTTCACAGAGATATGGGCATTTATGTCATGTAGTCCTGCAGAAATACCCATGTTCTGAACAAGCTCATGGTAGTCATATATCATGGAATAGTGTCGAGTTTAGCTCGTTGGTGTGGCATGGTGCTGCCATGATGAGTTGAGCTGATGTTGGACCAGTGGCTGAGGCAGTGTACAGGCTCACGTTGCTTGCTGTAAACTTACTTTGAACATTTCTGAAACTGGGAAGTTCTGCTTTAGAAAAGGATAGAGGCAAAGAGCATATCTGTGCTCCGAATACCCTTGTACTGTTCCATTAAGATAAATTAGATAAGAACATAAACTGGCCATAAAAGTGTAATAATAATTTGACCCTATGCTCTGAACTATAGGCACGTAACATGTAATGAAGCGTTTATGTGGCTTTGTTAATGTAGTTCAGCTACACAAAGGGTAGCTGCTTTTTGGTTAGCTTTGCCCATAATTTTTTTTTTCCTCTTCATGGCAATGTTAATCTTATGCAGAAGGGCCAAGATTATCTTAAATAACATCAGTTGGGTGGTGAGTAAGCCATAGACATTAGCTGATGCACTAACGTACATGGGTCTCCAACACTGACAAGGGTTTTTAGCATTTCTTGGGAAGCCTGGGTATATAAACTGTAACCATCATGAAGCTGAAACAGTTGCCCCATTTACTGGCAGTTGGCTGTGTTTGTGAGTGTACAGAAGTCTGGGAATCTGACTAATCACAGGCAATATGTCAGTCTGGGAACTTTAGTCATCCTTATTTAGCCTGTACCCAAAGATTGGCTATCAGGTGGTTTGGGGTTGCATTGTTTTTGCATCATGGCTTTTTTGATTCACATGCTATTGAAAGCAGCATAAGCCTCTCTATTGACTAAAACTAGTTGATCACCATATGACAGAATGAACATGTGTTGATTAATTCTCTGGAGTTCCTAATATGCAAGAACACATAATAGAGGGCCATTAGTGGCCATTGTCACTGTTACTGGGTTTCCAGTAAAATCTCCTTTTCATTTTTGGGCTGAAACCCTCAGTCCTGCACAGTTTTACAAATAAACCAAGTAAACAAAAAAGTTCTTACCACATGAATGGAATAGTAGGAGAAACTTTTTCTAAACTTGGAACTTTCTCAGAATCACACTCACAGACCCATGTGACATGTTACAAGAGTTGCCGATTGCATTGTTTGGTCTTTGAATATGACTTTCAACTTGTAGATAGATGAAGGTCACTGTAGCCTGTAAGCAGAGGGGCACAAAGGGCAGTATGTTGTATAGTGAATTGTAACCATGACTCAGCTGTTGCTGAAAGTAACACTCATTTCATTTCTTCTATTTCCTCCTTATTATGGAGAAATGCCCTACAGGATTGCAGTAAAGAAACCTTGTCCAGTTAAAAAATGCATTCAAAACTTACTAGAAATAGTGAACTGTTGGAAAGTAAACCTGTAACTCAATGTTCCTTTCTCAGCTATGAAATTTGTGGAGATTACTAATTCCTAATTTTAGAGGCAAATGTTTATTACTTCTTGTCCTTTTATGTAATAAAACATAGGTCAAAGGCGAAAACTTAAGATATCCCCTGATATAATTCAGCTGTGCTAAAAAGTTATTGGACTGTAGTAGTAACACAAGTGTTTTGAGAAGACATTGTAGAAGTTTTCTAACAGTTACNCTTAAGATATCCCCTGATATAATTCAGCTGTGCTAAAAAGTTATTGGACTGTAGTAGTAACACAAGTGTTTTGAGAAGACATTGGAGAAATTTTTCAACTGGTCACATGACTTCCATGCTTAATATTTGTGTATCTCAGACTTCAGAGATGAAAAAATCAGTAGCATCAGGATAGGATGGGCACTCTTTTCATGCAGAGCTTTTATGTGGATGTGAGTTGGTGCTCTTAACATTCTCCAAACAACCGTCCATAATGTAAACAGTGTAGTGTTAAATAGGAAGATTTATGGGAGTATTTTTCTTCATTAAGTTTGTCTCTGATTTCTTTGTATTTCTGTGGACAGTGATTTCTGCTTTGGCCCTCATACCTCAAGAATTCTAAAACTTCCATGGCAGCAATTCTTATACCTCTCTTCCAGGTTTGCCACTAGACAGTGGACTGGAGACAAACATGACATATGCTTAAGAAAAGCATATGTTTAAGAAAAGGCTTCAATAGTAACTAGGCACACTAACAGGATTATTTTTTTATCCTTTATCCTCTGTTACTGAGAATAAGAATGCCCAATCAAGAATCATAGGATTATGTAGGTTGGAAGGCATCTCTGGATTGATTTCAAACCATTGCTGAAAGCATAGCTTACTTACATTAATTTGCTCAAGTCCTTGTCCTGTCAAGTTCATTTCCAATGATGGAAATTCTGCATCTTCTCAGTGACTTGTTCCAGGGTTTGGCTGCTTTTATGTCTTAATATAATGTGAATAATGTTTTAATTTCTAGTAAAAATTTCCCTTGTTGCAACTTGTGTCCATTGCCTCATCTAATGCAGTCCTTTATCTGTGTGTTTCTGAAGAGTTTGACTTTATCTTCTCTATTTCCTTCTATTAAGTTATGGAAGACAGCAATAGGACTTCTTAAGTCTGTGCAAGCCCATTTCTCTCAAGAGTGCTGCTTTAGTACCATTTAACTTTCCTCTGTAAGGTCAAAGGAACATGTCTTTGGACAAAAGGTTTGTTCTATCGTCAAGGCGTTTTTGTAAGACTGCCAGAGCAGTAGCTGAAGGATCACTAAAAAGCATCAAGGCAGGAAATTATATTGGGATCTCTTAGATAAAACAGTCTGACCTTTACAAAGGAGAATAAGAAACAGCCAAGGCTTGATGCTTTCCTCAAACAAGACAGGTCCTGCTGTCTGTTGTTACAGCCAGACACAATGACATAACAAAATTGCTTCAAACTCTACACATCTGCCCATCCACCTCTCCCTTTCTTAGTCTCTAGGACTTCTCCATTGCCGCCCTTGCCAGACTTATGTCACAGCATTTGTTGCATGGTTGAAATTTTTTTCCTTATTTCCATTGTCTCCCTCATTACGTATCAAAGTATTCTTCCCAATACTGAGATGTTTAGCATATTTTGTAGACCTTACCTGGCTATTCCTTTCCCTTCTTTGTTTCCAATGGTACTACAAATTGAAATTAGGCTAGAAACCTCTACTAAAATTTTTATAGAGTTAGGTGCCCTCATCTGTGTTGCAGACTTTGTCAGTGTTAGAAGCAAAAAATCAGACTGGCAACACAGCCTTATTTTTACTACTCTTGATAAATCCAGGATATATGAGGATATAAGCTCACCTGTGCTAATAAATGGCTTACACTCACAACTAAGTTCCTGATGTTCTGGAAACACTGCATGAGCAGTGAGCCCGGGAGCAGTTCTCACATGTTTTATGCACCATTCCCTTTTCTGCCTTGCAGATGGATGCATGTTGTCCTGAGGTAGGGAGAGCAGAATAGGGTAAAGGAACAGACTGGAGATTTTTCTATGTTGCACTGTGGAGAATTGGTATTTATGGGAATGTCTCCCTGCCACAGGACAAGAGTAGTTGCTGTATTCACACTGTATCTCCAGAGAACAACGATGTCAAAATGATGGCTTTGAGTGCTATTACTTACTCAGTGTTGGTGACAAAGAACACATCTTTCAATGCTACTTCATGGAAAGCTTCTGCTTGTAAGTTTTTTATGTTACCTTACTATTGCATTATGTACATGGTTGAATGATTTCTGAAAAGCACAAACAGTATAATAGGGAAGACAGAGTTTTATTTATAATTCTGCAAATTAATTACTTGGTCACTCATTAGCAGGCTAAGCAGACTGCTTAGCATTTTCTCTTTGAGGTCTGATGTAGACTTATAATGCTGTTCATACCAGCCAAATAGACTGTACTTCTCAGGATCTACTGACTACGTTCTGGAAGTGTTACAAAAAATTCTTATAAACTCAAAGCAGAGGTTTTCCATTTTAGAATTACCTGCTCTCTTTAAGGTGTGTTCTGCCTTTTCTTCCATTTAATTGTTTGTGTCTGTTGGTAATTTCATGTAATGGAATGCAGAACAGATCTGCTGTGGTCCAAAGCACACAAAAGTGCTCATCCCACTCGGTGCCAAGAAAAATCTGGCTCTAGTGCCCAAGAGGTGCCTCAACCAAGACTGGAAGAGATGTATCTCTTATATGAACAAGATATTAAAAGCTCATATCTGTTTTTTCCTTTCTATGTAGTACATATCCATGTCCACATAAACATTTCCATTTTAAGGAAGACTACTTGTCTTTGAGAATTATATACAGATAAAAGACAGTAAAAGCAACAATTACATTATTTTTAAAATATCAGTGTGCATCTGTTGGAGGGCATGGGCTACTTTTTCTGTAGTGGTAGTGCTTACTGTCTCTTTGATTGATGTTGTTATTGTCTTCAAATCTTGGAAAAGAAATGTATTAAACTAGATTATAGAGCATGTTTTTGTTCTGTGCAGTAATGTTGTTTTATTTCTTTATGAGACAATTAGAGAACATCTTAGAATATTGTCGTGAAATATCTCTTTTTAGAAGGAAAATTTTCTCTCATCTTCTTGGGTACTAGTGTTTTGCTTGACTAAAGTATTATTTCCTGCCTGAGAAAAAAATAAAAAGGTAACTACTAATGGGGGGAGGGGAGTGGAGGAAGAAGCATTTTTTTCCTAATATGTCAGCATGATCATTATACATTTAGAAGCTGTTTTTTGTTCTGCCTTACTCCGTGCACAGATACAAGGACAAGAGAGCAAATAGGACTTGTTTATAAATATGTAAAGGATGAGTGTCAGGAGGAAGGAGCCAGGCTCTTCTCAGTGACATCTGATGACAGGACAACAGGCAGTGGGTACAAGCTGGAACACAGGAGGTTCCACATAAATTTGGGAAAAAACTTTTTCATGGTGAGGGTGACAGAACAATGAAAAAGGCTGCCCAGAGAGGTTGTGAAGTCTCCTTCTCTGGACACATTCAAACCCCACTTGGACACCTTCCTGTGTGACCTGATCTAGGTGTTCCTGCTCTGGCAGGGGGAAAGGACTAGATGATTTCTCCAGGTCCCGTCCTATCCCTGATATTCTGTGATGCTTCTTTATATGCTTGTAGCCACTGACAGACTCTGACCACAGAAGTTAGGGAGCAGTCAGGTTGCTTTTGTGTACAGGTAGCCAGCTTTCTTGTAATAATTTACAAGGACTACAACAGGAGCACAGACTGGGGAATCTGTGGAATTGCCTGGAGTTGTGCTAGTGTTGTACATGACACAAACCCTCATTGAGGAAGGTGCAAGCCACCTAATTTGCATCCTTACTGGTGGCATTAATAACACCAGTAAATGTGAGTTGATGTGGACAATCTGTTCGTATTGAGAGAAACCACATGGTGAGGATGGCCCCTATGAATTCATTGTTTCCAGGGAACAGGCTGCTTCTTGCTTCTGTGTAACTCATATCCTTGAGTTAGCCTGCACAGGGAGCACAATGCAAAGGGATTTGTGCCGTAATATGTATGTACAAGAAATCTACTCATTTTTGGGTGCTGGGGTGATTTCTTGTGCGTGTTCCCTGGATCTTGTTATTACAGTAGATTTTGCTAGTCTATGAATTATATATAAGTTGATTGTTTGTTCTGGAAACATGTAAGTAATTGTGAATATCTGTGAAATACTGGCAATACATGAGCAATGTAATCAAGAATCCACACTACAAAGTGGCATGTAAGCAGCTGATGGATTGGGTAAATTGACTTGAGTTTTCCAGTGCCATATCAAGCTAGGGTGTCGGGCTTTTAAATGTATAGATTGGAGTTAAATTAAGGTCAGTATTTAGCCTGCAACTTCAGTTAAGTTTACAGCACAACTGAATCTAATATCAAATTTCAAAGAAGCCTACAGGAGTGTCTCGTAGATCAAAAGGTAATTGTTGACCTGACATGTCAGTTTTATTCATGTATAGGCCTTTTGAAGAATGAAACTAACAAGTCCTATAAATGTAAGAGCAAAATATAAGAAAGTAAGGGTGCTTATCCAAGCATGTGGTCTGAATCAAAGATTACAAGGAGACATTTCTGTAAGTTTGATGAGCAAATCTTGTGTGAGAATTACAAACTGTATTGGTGTTGTAAAGCTTTCAATTCCATTGAGCCTGATTGAAGGAATCACAGAATATCAGGGATTGGAAGAGACCTCAAGAGATCATCTACTCCAATCCCCCTGCTGGAGCAGGAACACCTAGACCAGGTCACACAGGAAGGCACCCAGATGGGTTTTGAATGTCTCCAGAGAAAGAGACTCCACACTCTCTGGGCAACCTGTGTCACTGTTCTGTCACCCTTACTGAGAAAAAGTTCTTTCTCAGATTCCTGTGGAACACTCCTGTGTTCCAGCTTGCATCTATCGCCCCAAGTCCTATCTTTGGAGATCACTGAGAAGAACTTGGCTCCATCCTCCTGACATTCACCCTTTACATATTTATAGACACTAATGAGGTCACCCCTCAGTTTCCTCTTCTCTAAGTTAAAGAGACCCAGTTCTCTCAGCCATTCCTTGTAAGGGAGAGGTTCCAATCCCTTCATCATCTTCATGGCTCTGGACTGTACCCTCTCAAGCAGTTCCCTGTCCCTCTTGAACTGAGGGTCCCAGAACTGGACACAATACTCCAGATTTAGACCATGTTGCTATCCATTGCTGAGGTCTGTGCTAGATCACTACAAGTATCCCAGCAAAATACTCTAAAGCTAGAGCAGGCACGTCTAGATTGTACTGTAGCCCGTGTAATGACTGCATTTTTAATTACTGTGAGCTAACATAATTTTTTCCTTTATGAAGACAACTCTTGGAGACATTTCTTTTTGATTTTATTGTTTATGTTGGTCTAAGATAAAAGCTTCTCAGACTGAAGGAGCGTAGAAGTTCTTTTTCTTATGAAAAAAATAATATGCAAGTATGAACGCATTTTACATGAAATTTATAGTAAGTCAGTTGCACGTTACAGCTTTAAAATTCTTGTAAGTTATGTACACAATGCTTTAAAGTAACTTTAAACTGGGCCCTATGATCCATGTATCTTGGATAATTCCGGTCTTTAAAATATTGTGTTACAGAATTATTTTTACTTATGCAGACTTAGTCATATGTAGATCAACTGTAGATGCTTTGTGGTAGGGAGGTGACATAGTAAGCAATATAGAGTATAGAGCAGGAATGGGCCACATCGAATTAATCTTCAGTGTTAAACTAAAATTCAGAAAGGATTTTGTTAAATCCCTAACTTCACTCCTTCTGATTATATAAGAACTGGAACTTTGCACTTGGTAGTAGCAAAAAAGGTGTTGCTAGCATACTAAGTGATCTTAGGTTTTCTAGTCTAAATATATTTAGTGGCTCAAAAAATTTTATGTTAAATAAAACTGTGTGATCAAAAATCACTTGACTGGGACACAGTATGTTTAGGGAATAGCCAATTTAAGATCAGTGTGAACAACCTTCGAAAGTGCTGTTTAATGAGGTCTGCTGTTCTGCTTTATAAGGTGTCTGTCTGGTATGCAGAATTTCCATGAGTTTTTCATGTTAAATCACCTTTCTCTTCCTTTTACACACATCTATACCCCCTGCCACCCTCAGGAATCTTACTTTACCTCCTGCTGTGTGCACTGGGTGGTCCCACTGGCATAAGTGGAGTATAACTACACAATGTAAAAGCATGATTTCTGGATTCTTTTTTGTTCCCTGTGCTGGATATGCAATGCCAGCAATGTTCATTAATTGCTGTGAATGCTTGGAAGACCCCGTACTCAAATATCAATTCTGCATATGTATCTCTAGCTCGCAGAACAGCAGGACTCTATAATAATCATATAGTTATACAGTATAGTTATTTAAGTATGTTTCAGAATACATACAGAACTGTTCAGGGTAACCATCCTGTAACACATTCTGTGTGCCCATTCTAATCTATAACATTTCTTACGAGTTTTTCACAAAGAAATGTCAAACTCATTCTATTTTGCTTTTTTTTTTTTTTAAGCATAAGAAGAAAGAAATTCTTTCCTGTGAGAGTGGTGAGACACTGGAACAGGTTGCCCAGAGACAGCACCTCCCTGGAGGTGTTTAAGGCCAGGATGGATGAGGCACTGAGCAACCTGGTCTAGTGGGAGGTGTCCCTGCCCATGGCAGGGAGGTTGGAACTTGATGATCTTTAAGGTCCTGTCCAACCCATACCATTCTATGATTCTTTTGACTCCTGTTCTCTGGCCTTAATAATGTCAAACAGATGGTAGAACTTGAAGAGCAGAAGACTATGGTGTTCTTTTAATGTATATATGGAATTGACTTTCCAAATGGCAAGGGGATATAGATGAGGGTGCTGCTTTTAGAAAAGGATCAAACTCTGTTCTGTATGGTAGATGCAGGAATTGTATTTAAGGGAGGCTGGGTACAAATTCCAGATTGTAACTTCTATATTTCAATGTACCTTGGTATATCAGTGTACCTTGGTATACAAACCACCCTATTCATGCACATACTTTATCAAGCTGGTGTTCTAGATACAATTTGGTAACAAGTAATTTATTCATATATCTGTATATAAAAACACCATTAATGTCTAACTATAACTTATGGCTATTCCAATAAATTTTATATTTTTAACTTTATTATTGGCTGTAAATTACAGTATTTTTTCCAGGTTAATATTTCATGTTATGACATTCTAATTAAGAAATCAAGGTTATTTAAACCTCTTTGGCACAGATAGAATGTTTGAATTTCCTTCTAGTGGATGTTGCTCCATCTTGTCACGTGCAAGTTAAATTTTTTTACCACTGGTTGATTATTAGAGTTGTAGAGCATGTTGCAAAACCAACAGTCACTTACAATGCATCTTTATTTTTCAATCTCGTGTTCTAGTAAGACTGCTTGGAAAGAAATCAAGTTTTGGGATTTTTTGTGACTCACTGTGGTGGGTAATGCTTAATCTCTGAAGAATATGCATTCTGCAGTCCTTGGAAAGCACACTCTTGATTGTACTTGAATTGCTTAGTGTATTAGCAAGCATTTGGTCAGTAAATAATGCTTTACCTAAGGAAATTTTGCTTCCAGAGAAATTCCATGCTAGATACAGTATACCACAGACTTAAATGAGAATATTACTGATGTAGATGTCTATAAAACGTATTCTGTGTAATGCATATAAGGATACAGAATGCCTTTTTCTGATGCTGAAATCACTATTAGTGAAACTGCATGGTTCTGTGGCAAGACCAGTAAAAATCTAATTACTTAGAGGCAACATTGTGGCTCATTTTGGTTGTTTTTTGGCATTAAACTTGATTAATTTTGTTGATTTTGTAAGGCAGAATGGAATGAGATATACATTGGATTTTTGTATACTTGTTCACAGTATTTCCTGTCACTACCAGTCATTCTTATGCCATGTGTTCTAAACTGAACACTCTAGATTCCAGATGAATAGTGATGTCTACAGTCGAAACATCTGATTTATTATCCTTGAGTTCTTATGAGTTATCTTTTCAATTCCTAATGAACTAATTCCTAATTCCTATGAAATGAGTCCCTTTATCCCCAGTTACTCTGGCTTCAACACAGGAATTCATCATGTGAGATTTAATGTGTGTATTATTTTGAACTGGACCTTGCTCTGGACCTGCCATTGCTACAGCTCTTTCCAAAAATGTTTTCTGTAACTGAATGTATGTACTAAATAGGTTCTTATACCCTACCTTACCTAATTCAATCTTCTTTAAATTCGCTATGTTTTTTATTTATCTGGGTTATTCTTTGTCCTTCTATAATGCTATATAGTTGAGAGTTACCTGTAGAAACCCTTGCTAAACTTCTCGTAGTGTTGACTATCTTCATGGAAGTCACACTTCATACATAGTTGCTTACCTCCTTTGGATTACTTGCTTAAATGTTCTGCCATTTCAAGGTTTAAGGATTTCTTTACCACACTTAAGTATTGCATCACATGTATAAAATTGAAAAAGACAGTGACAGTTTTATTTCTCTCAGACAAGTTAATTTTCCCTGCTGGTTTCATTTCTGGTCTGAACCTTTGAGAATTTGAAAGTCTCATTGTTGGCTACCAGTCTTGCCTAAGGCATATTTATCTTGACAAAGGACTAGAAATAATGGATGTAAATTGGAAGGGGGTAGATTTAGGCTAGACATAAGAAGGAAATTATTTACAGTGAGGGTAGTGAAACACTGGAACAAGTTGCCCAGAGAGGTTGTGGATGCCCTCTCTGTAGGGGTGTTTAAGGCCAGGCTGGACAAGGCACTGAGCAGCCTGGTTTAGTGTGAGGTGTCCCTGCCTATGGCAGAGGGGTTGGAACTCGATGATCTCTAAGGTCCCCTCCAACCCAAACTATTCTATGATTCTGTGTTAGAATTTGGAGTGTATTTGTTGTATTCACCTGTTGTTCGTAAAATATTCAGTTCTGAAGTGTAAATGCAATGGGAAGGCTGTGATAAATGCATGGCTGTATTTCAGTCCTTCTTGCATGTTAACTGCAACTGAATGTATACAATAATAATTTCATCTTTTCTTGACAATGCTAGTAAGTTTTCTTCCTCTTTTATCAGTCTTGGTTTCTGCATCAGAGTGACATGTTCAGATTTGAAAAGCTTGTCACTGGAGACTTGTATCTTTCCCTTTGTGTCTTGCCTGAAACTTGTCTGGTAGCTCCAGAGAACTCTAGCAGGTGAGCTAAGACAGCACAGTACAGTTAAATCTTTCCAAAGTCTGTTTCTGTTACTGAGGAACAATATCATGGTGCAGTATTTTGATTTTTTTGACAGATTCATATTTTTACAGCAAATCTTCCTTATAGAAATCTGTGTCAGCTCATCTTTATCTGTGCTTTTAGTCTTAACACAATCCAAGCATTAGAGGCTAGGTACTGATTTTTTTTTCAAGTAAGACATGGTCTGTGTCATGTGAATTAAAGTAGTATAATTTTGCTTTTCCAAATAAGTGTGCTTTCTTGGAGGAACTTGACAGAATGATGATAGCTTCCTGCTGAGCACAAGACTTAACTAATTCCCAGCAGCATAATGAAAGAGGTGAAGTTTCAGTTTCACCTTTTTAATAGCAAATTCCAAGCACTGAACCACTGGAGTTTGTGTGGTAAATGTCACATAGACATTTTGAACTGTCCGCGATGAGCTGAACCTAAACTTTGAGTATTAGCTAAATCTAGCTGTCCTGGAAGTGTTGTTTTGCAGGACTTTTTTAATGTAGGGTAAAAAGTCACTCTTAATTTTGTTACTCTATGTAGGCTGCCTGTCCTTTCCCAGTTACATGGGTAGTGGACAGCTCTATTTATTTGCCATGAGAGTGGCCATGGATGATGTTTCTGGAAGGTGTAACATCTGTGGGATTGAGAGGTATTTGCCATGCTGGCTGAGGCAATACTCAGGTGCTTGCATTACATCATTGTGTCACTTTTCCATATCCCAGATCAAAACTTAGTCATTTAACCAGAATAATTTTGAAGGTGCATTAAGTAATCACATTTCTGTAGTCAGTTCCCTTCTAATGGAGAGTTGTTCTGTTTTTTTGCTGGGCCTTCTTATTTTAATGGATGCAGAGGTTAATGTAATGTCTTGTGTTCAGATCTTAATGTTACCTTTGTATGTCTGCAGTGATACAACCCTTGTACTTGCAAGCCTTAGGATCCTTGGAAGTACAGGTCTGGTGCACTATATAATGACTTCATCCAGAGCCCCTAAAATTTTGACTTTTCTGTTTGATTGCAAATAATAGTCATAGAATCATAGAGTAGTTCTGGTTGGAAGGGACCAACCCCCCTGCCATAGGCAGTGAATAATAATGCGTCATTAGAGCAGCACAATTCCCACCTTTCCACCCCTCACTTCTCCTTCCCCTGTAAGCCTTGTTGTGATGTGCTGTTGAGCTGAAAGTTAGGATCTGTGTCCCCCTTTTGGGCTCTGTTCCAGCAGTGGTTAGGTACTTGGCAACAGAGGCTTTTTTCTCATGCTGTCTGCTTTTTGCTTGCAGTTGTTACTCAGCTCCTTCAGATCATAGCAGTGAGAGGCCGGCAATACAGGTACCAGAGATTCTGCTTCATTTCTCCCAAAGAAACCTGCTATGGCAGTTTTCTGTTCTTTTACTGGAACTTTTTAAGACACCTTAACTTTATGTATTTTGGCTTTCTGTAAAACACTTCATATGATGTAAATGAAACCGCATCATCTCAGATTTAAAAGTCACGTGCCTAATTGTAAATGGTTTGAGCTTACAGCATTTTGGTGTGATTCCATGATGTCCTCACCCAAGGAACAGCACATGATTATTTGTAAGCTTGCCATATCTGGGAGGAAATTCGATAAGGCTTTCAGAAAGTGCATAGTAAGGCCAGAAATTGCTGTGATCCAATAAGGGAGCCCTCAGTGGTGGCATCACTCGAGAGAGTAAGCGTGGTGTGACTGCTGCTGGCTTCTCGGATCACACTGTCTAATGAAAGATTAATGAGGAGGTGATGCTTTGAAACAGACAGCTAATACTGGCACCAGGTCACAAGTTTGATTTGAACCAATCAATATAATTCATTCTCCTAAAGGGAGCTAATGATAGCATCATGCTTATGAGAAATGAAATGGTCTGCAATCTAAGACAGCCTTCTTGTTCTTGCTGCATCAACTTTAAAGATGTGGTATTCATTTTTGTAAAGTCATCTAAACCTTGAAGGGAAAGAAGACTTTACATTGTGAGGTTAAATGTTTAGAAAACTTTTTTAAAAACTGAACTGAAGGAATTCTTAGATTAAAAATACATTAGAATTAAAACTCGTTAAAGTGTAAGGGGGGAAAAAGAAAAGAAATCCTGTATTCTCAGAGTTAATTTCTGAAATAGAAAAGAATTTGATTTGACCGTGGGGTTTAAGGATCAGATTGGCATTATTGTTCATAATCTTAGGACTGATGCACTTGCTTGTGAAAGGCAGGTGTCACATCCCCAGCTGTGTCATATTGACCCATCTGAAACTGGACAGAAATCTCCTCATCATTATTTCTGTAGTACTAATAGAGGGACAGATAAAGTTCTGATGTAAACTAGATGACTTTTTGTTTTTTTTAAATTACACCAGTTATATTAATTCCAGGAACCAAATACAGGGTGCAGAGGAGGGTGTGTATTCAGGTATTTCACTCAGAGATAATCCTATGAGAGACTGAACAATCTGAGAATTAGAGACTAGAATGAGGAAAGTTATTTCCTTCTGAAGTTCTCACTGAAGTCTTTGAGCTAGAATTTTGCATTCTTCCTTGTAATACTGTATTTTGTGGCAGTGAGTTGCTGTAGCTACACATGGAACAAGATACTGTAAAAAAATGAATAGTGGAACTTGATATTTAAGCTCTTGATTATGAGACTTGAGTTTTTCAAGGTGCAGAGTAGGAAATACCTTTGTTTTTTTTAACAAAAAAAGGCTAGATTCTCTCATGAAAGATTTGACTTTCATAGCAAAGTAGCATTACTGTCCTTTAAGTACATATGGGATCATACTGACTTGACTTCATTTACTTCTTAGGTAGAAAAGTGTATTTTTTGAAAAAATCATGACAGCTTTTTTCGTAAATGAAAATGGTATTTGCTTAATATTCACAATACTTGCCTATATGATACTTTCTGTCTACATCAACACTATAATAAATTTTATTAATATTATCATTGTTTTCATTAAAATCTTTGTCCTAATACCTGGCACATAATTAAATTGTCATCCAAAATATCAGCCATCAAAATAAGAATATCAGATCTAGAGAAGCCACAAGAAGCTAGGAGAATTTTTATGCTAACATCATTTTCCAGGAGCCCAAGTGCAACAGAGCCCTCCCTTGCTGTGAGCATGCAGGCTATTTGATGAGTAAGTAATTTCTAAAAGCACTGAACAGCAATTCTAATAGCAATTTCAGACTCATATTTTGCTACTTTAACACAATGGTATAAATGTCATTAGATGACGTCTCTTTGTTTAGCTTTCTAGTTTTCATTGTACTGTAGGGGTGAAAACAAATTAATCATCCCTAACTGTAATTTGAGCATCACTGCTTCAGTCACTGAAGCAGTATCTTTTTTATTTGTATTGACTGCTTTTTCTTTCCAGGCTGCACTGTGGTCAGTTGCTTTCTTGCTTCTTGGATTTCTCTGTTTCCATCTCCATTTTCTCTTCCAGCAAATGCTTTAAATGTTTAAATAAAAGCTCTTTCCCATAAAGCTCGGGATTTGCCAAGATCCCTTCCTAGAAGAGGACCTCACACCTAGGAAATGGACATTGCTGTGTTCCTTTCCTAGTTATACTTCTGTGGCTTTAGGTCTCTAAACTACCTATGAGGAGAGACGTGATAATTAATTGAACAGTCAAAGTGCTGTGTAATGCTTAACACTATGTCTGACTTCAAAAGTCCTCTATATTTGCTGCCAGCCTGGGAAGCAAAGTCTGTGATCTTAGTGGGGAAACCTTTTTTTTAAAGTGTTCTTGCCTGAAGGATGACAATAAGTTTCCTGATTCCAGCAATACAAATCCATAACTGCACAGACTTTCTTTTCATGATAAAATCATTCTGTCATTTCTGTTTCTCCTTGATAACTAATATTTCAGCCAATACTTCCTGGAACTCTTTAAGTCCAACTAAAGTTTATCTGTATTGATGAGGATCTGTGTTAAAATCAATTTCAGAGATGTTTGTATCCATTGTTCTGGATCAGAACATGGAAAGAAGAGGTCTCCAGAAGAAAAATATGCTAAAACTGTTGACAGAAACAAAGCAGTCATAATGTTGGTCATTTAAAACTATAATTATTCACACATGAAGGATATTGTAAAGAGAATATTCAAAGTAGTGAATTTTATCAGTTTTTTAACAATATGATCAGGCTTTTTTTTCTTAACAAACATTTTTATCTACACCTATAGAATTTATCTTATTTTTGTTACTGTGTTGCCTGGGACCTCAAGTCAGACTTTTCTGTAGCTCCCCTATTTTAATTTAAGTTTTCTTATAAAGGTCTTGGCATTCTTATTCATGTAATGTATTTCACTCGGATTTAGCACTTTGTATCGTGACAATAGTAATTCATCTTTCCTGGCAAGATCTCACAGGGATTTCTTAGTGTTATCTGTGCCACATCACAGTGATTGATCATAGTCATCCTCTGATGGACTAATCCAACCTCTTCTTTATCTTTATTTGTTGCTTCAAACTCGTCACAAGAATTTTTACTACTATGTGTGTGACCATGCACTTTATGTTGTCTGATTTAATTTTGAATCTCTTATTGCTGAATTACCTGTTCTCCTTTGGTGTGAAACCGAGTCTTTCTTTGTACTAACAGCTTATCACAGACCTAATTTCTGTGCTAGGGTCGCAAGGGAAAACATTAAGTATGTGCTAGGACAGGTACTTTGGGAATTTGTTTCTCTCCAGCCTGATACTTCTAATTGTTTTCAGCCAGTGCTAGAGAAATACAAGGACATGTATTCTAAATTTTCCATACTGAAGTGTGGAAATGGATCTCCCAACAATGGTCAGAGAGATCCTCTAAGATCCAGATCCAGACCTCTTCAGTTAACTGCAGAGCAGCTCCACTCAGACCACTGTACCAGCACTAAGATTTCCAAACACCATCACAGTTAAGAAGG
The DNA here is from genome assembly GCA_013400935.1 of Turnix velox. Lineage (NCBI taxonomy): Eukaryota > Metazoa > Chordata > Aves > Charadriiformes > Turnicidae > Turnix > Turnix velox. The sequence continues at coordinate 145,702 of VZTY01009367.1, read as the reverse complement.
CTTCTGTTGCTCTGGCTCTGCCCCCCACACTGTCCTTTTTTATGTCATGTTTCTACCATGCAGTGCTGAGCAGAGCCTGGTTCCATCTTCTTGGTAACCTCCTCATTGTTACTGAAAAATTGCCTTTAGGTCCTCCCAAACCCACCTCTTTTCTGGGCTGAACAAGCCTACCTCTTTGAGGATCTCCTCACTCAACCTCTGTTGTGGACCCCTGACTGTGTTGGTGGCCCTTCAGTGAATTCAACATCTTATACTGGAAGGCCCAAAACTGCAGTATTCTCAATGCAGTTTAAAGCATGCTGACTAAAGTGGGTTAATTTCCAATGATCTAATGGCTAAGTAGTTTGGTAGATGTCCTCTTTTGCTGTCAGGGCATTCTGCTGGCTTGTATTGTTGTATTGTTGCTGTCAATGTTCCCAGATGCCAGCCAGTTGGTCTCCAGCCTGTATTGCTGCATGTTTGTTTGTTTTTTTTTCCTTCCAAGTGCAAGACTTTGATTTGCCCTTGATGAATTTCATCATTTCATTTCAGCCCAATCCTCCAGCCTATCTAGGACCGTTTGGCTGGTGGCCTTACCCCTAAGCATGTTCAGCTGGCCTGCCCAGTTTGATGTCACCTGGAAACTTGATGAAAGAACACTTCATTGCTTCCTCCTGGTCACTGATAGGTGCAAAACAGAACAGATCCCAGTACAGAACTGTTCAGTGCTCCACTCTCAAGCCTCCAGGCTGAGAACAAAGCATTAAGCAAAGCACCAGTTTCTGAAACCAATTATCCCAGGCAGTTTTTTACCCATAACATCAATTTGTGTTGCCTTTTTTTTACATTATGTAACATTTTGTCACAGAAATGCATTTAAGCCATGGGACTGGTGTAGTCTAGGCAAAAGCAAAATATTGATAATTCTCCTGCATTTAATTCTAAAATCCTAAACTGGAATGGATTTGATTTATTATTAGATGATCCAGAATTAAGTGGTCTCTGAAACTGGCTGCTCAGTGAACTCCAGCTTAGATGGAACCCAGGCTCATGTATTACAATGATTTATAATGTTATTATGTATCTAGTGAAGTTCATTAACTCAGATGAAGAGCTGTGTGAACTGTGTTACTTCTGAACTCAGGTTTGCCTGAGAACTGTTACAGTCATATTTGTGTGCTGTTGCTTAGGCATGGTAGGCTTAAGCTAACATGTATATTACTGTTTTAAGTGCTTCTGCACCTGTGTCATAGAATTGGAAGGGACCTTCAAAGGTCATCCAGTCCAACCCCCTGCAGTAAGCAGGGACGTCCTGTTCTAGATCAGGTTGCTCAGAGCCTCAGTAAGCCTGGCCTCAACTGTTTCCAGGGATGGGGCCTCCACCATCTCTCTGGGCCACCTGTTCCAGTGTCTTACCACCTTCTTGGAGAAGAACTTCCACATGCCTCATCTAACCCTGCCCTGCTCTAGTTTAAAACCATTGCCCCATGTCCTATCAGTCCACACCCTAGCAAAACAGGCCCTTCCCAGCTTTCCTGTAGCCCCTTCAGCTACTGGGAGGCCACGGTGAGGTCTCCCCACAGCCTTCTCTTCTCCAGGCTGAACAGCCCCAGCTGTCTCAGCCTGTCCTTGTAGCAGAGGTGCTCCAGCCCCCTGATCATCCTTGTGGCCCTTCTCTGGACCCTCTCCAACATGTCCATGTCCTTGTGCTGAGAGAGCGCCAGAGCTGGATGCAGTAACTCCAGGTGGGATCTAACAAGGGTAGAGTAAAGAGGCAGAATCACCTCTCTCCATCTGCTGGCCAGGGCTTTTCTGATGTAGCCCAGGAAGCAGGCTGCGTATGTCTGCCAAGTCAGCTGCCCACACACAATTTGACTGAGTGACTGTCTATGGGCTGACAGTGGGGTTTCTTGGTTAACTAGAAGCAAACTTCTGCTTGTGTTTTGCACATGATTTGACAAATATAAGTTGAGTCATCTTCTAAGTTTGTTATCTGAGATCATTCACCAATTAAGCAGATGCTTAGATGACTCCTTTTACCTTTACAGTTATTTGCAATTGCAGAATAAATGGTGAAGCAAGAAACCCTTTAAAACTAGGCCCTGAACAGCTTGCTTTTGCTTTTGTTTTGGTGGAAACATCTGAAAAACTTACCACTAATGTCAATGGGAAGGAAGTGGGTTGTGTTTGTACAATAGTGGTGTTATGGGGGCTGCTAGGAGTGCAATATGTGGGAATAAAAGTGGTTGATCTTATTTAATGTTAAGAGGTTTTCCTGAAATCTCTTCCAGTGTTCTTTATTGTTCACTATACAGTTAAGTGTGTAATTAAGGAACGTGTTATGCAGCAAACTTAGTTTGAAAAAATAATTTTTGAATCATGAAAGAGGCAGTGACTGAAGTCCTGCCATGGTCTATCGAATACTCATATGCATTATATTGTAAACACAATGCAATTACACTGTATGTTGTCATCATAAATTGTATTGGAGTCAGTTGTTGAGTGCTTTGCTCACGTGGTAATAGATGACAGAGGCTACATTTGTTGGAAGCAAACTTGCTTTCCTTTTTATTTTTTTGTATTAAATTGGTTTCAAAATAGTTTTGTGGATTTTTTTAAGAACCAACTGTCTTGGGATCCAGATGACTTTATGTCTTTTTAATGAGATTTGAGTCATTCTCCTTAGAAGTGGTGTTTGCTCGGGACTGCTGCAAAGTCTGCCTTCATTTTTCTTAAAGCCTTGCACTGTGACAGCAGAGTTAAGGAAGACTTAGTAGTGATCAGCAGGGTGGATTAACTCAGATTTGTTACAGTCCAGGGCTGAAAGGTAGCCTGAACCAGGAGAGAACATAAAAACTGAGTCTGAAGGCTAGTAAATAATTTTAGATTCCTGGATAGGATCAGCTTACCCGTTATTTTCTGTAGGCTTTATGCTGCAATCCTAACTCATGCAAGCCATGTCACTGTGTTCTGGAGGGCTGCTGTGTGCTGGGTGCCATTTATTGAAAGAAAGTGGGGCAAAACTTCAGCAGTCCTGAAGAGGCAGCCGGGATAAATAACAATTAGGAAAGGAGTGTTTTTTCTTACTGAAACTTTGAGACATTTGTTACTGAGTTAGTGCTGGAGTTTTTTTACAGGACAAGACTATCTTAAAAAATTAAAATCCAGGCTGTATTTATACTAGATCTCTGCCAGGTCCTGAAAGACAATTTGTAGTGGCTTGAGGCATTTGCAGTAGGAATGCATTTCACTTAGGATGGAGTGGAATTTGCCTAATTCAAATTTAACAGCTTTCCATCTTCCACAAGGCCTGTAATCCTTGACTACTCTTCAGATTCCTCCAAAATCAGCATGAGCTCACACCCTTTGCATCCCCATTCTTTTACCTTTCGCATATTCTGCACTTTTTGCCCATTTGAGTCAGCTCTCACTGACTTCAGTTGCACATGATACAGCCATATGCTTCCACCCTTCCCAGGCTTCCATTACTTTTGTTGTAGTGCTTATGTGTCCGTGCTTTCTGTCCCTGTTTCAGTCATTTTCCATCCCATTTCATGTTATGTACAACTCTCAAAGCCTGCTTGTGTCTGTCTTCATTCTTAGTGTTAATTTTTACTGTGTGATTCTTTTTCAATAGTCTCCCGGGGGTTACTTCTTGATACCTGCATGTATCTCCAGTTGTTTCAGTAGAACAGGAGTTGCAATACAGTTAGTCCTATAGGTAAGTCTTGTTCCTGAAAAGCACACATAGTTTTATTCTGTTGTGCACTGATGTATATACATTTTTGCCTTGCTTTGAGCACATGGGTATTCTGAATCTGCCCAGGGAGTTCTTTAGAAGGGATGGTATTCACCTGCCACGAGTCATTTCTGCCTCTAGTCAGAAATGCTGTATATTTGCAAGTGAAGAACAGCACCTGCAGTCAAATCTTTACAGGAAAAGTTACATTTATCACTCTCTTCCCTCCTGAAAATGGTAGCAGGTTGTATGACCTCTTATGTGGTGTGGGGCAGTATGGAGTAAATCAGCTCTGTTATGAATCATAAAGAAAAGGGACATCCATTTGAACCACTGGCACAATATCTTAGCTCTTTATGAATTTTCTGTCCAGGGAATGTCCCTTCTATGATGGCATTTAGTTTATGAACATCTTTTAAAAATCACCACGCAAAATAGTTTGGTAGTTTAAGGCTGTTGAAAAACAAATAGCTGTTAAATACAGTATCTCAACAATTTCCAAATCGAAAGCACAAGAATTAATAATGTTTTTTCAACATTCTGAGGTTCCTATTTACCTGCTGAGGTGGAGTTATTTGGTTTCTCATAAATTTTCTGTGTTTTTTCCATGTTGAGATGTAGGGAGATCTGCTTGTGTATATTCTAATGCGGGGTAGATTCTCAACTTGGATATAATTGTTGCAAACTACAGATGTTTTAAGTGCTTTTCTCAATATTCTGATTGCCAGTTGCATGGCTAATCAGAATTTTAAAACTAAATTTGTACATAGAGTCTAATTGTTGAGTGGGGACATGCTAACAAGTTCTCTCCTTGCACAAATGCTCTGTGCAGTAAGATACACATTAGCTGCCTGAGATCAAAACAGAATTGGGAGAGTTTTTGTGGCATACAAAACAGCTGAAAATTGTTTTTCTAAAGGGCTGCAAATTTTTCCTGGTGTACTTTATACCCTGCGTGGGGAAATATGTTCATGCAACAGTGCCCATTGCTGTGGTTTGAACTGACTTAGTGCCCAGTGCTGTAGTTTGGACTGACTTTGTACTTTAACCATGTTAAAAAAAAAAAAATTAGAATCCTGTTGTCTTCACAATTTTTTGTGACTTTTGTCCATTCTGCTGCTTCAGCAGTCAAGCTCTTTGGACTATGAAGAATCTCAAAGGCTGTGCTCAGCTGCACCTCTTTCTCTGAAGGGAATGGCAGAATCTGATAGAAGATTTCCTGCACTGGAGCCAGTGACTCCAGGTTGGGCCTGTTTATATCATTTAGACTGGAAAATTCAGAAAAGGGCGGGTTTGGCAATCCTTGATATTTTAAGGTAGTAGGCTTGAAGGCACACAGCCTGGTCTTAGAAAAATATCCTCTCCAAATGTTTACGGCTTTTTTGGTACCTTGTACCAAAGAAGGGAAGGAGCACACAGATGCAGCCTTTCCTCAATGAGTCATCTTATTCCTTGCAATTCTCCCTTTGATAAAAATACTTGCAAAGAGGCTTAAAGCTGTTTTCTTCAAAGTAACACCATTTATTAGAGAACTGAAGAATCTTGAATTAGCTTCTGCTTCTTGCACATTGATAGATTTGCATCTACCTTGCTTTGGAAGCAGCTATGCTGATGCAGAGTTGGTAAGGATGAGTGCTGCAACTCTTTGGCTTCAGGCTAGGCTTTTTGTGCTTCAGAGTGCCCTGCCCTTTCAGCCAGGACTGTGGAATATGCAGAAGGCTGTCACCCTTTAAACGGTACAGGGTTTGCATTCCTCTTGATCATCTGTCCTGGAGCAAAGTTCAGTGGGTTAAGGAAGTATTGTTTAAGTGCAATTGATCTAAAAATACATCGGAAGGAAAACTACTGCACATGTACAAATTGTGGGGAGGCTTTATATATAGGCTTGTTGATGTCTGTAAATACAATAAACAAGGAAGCAGCAGCAGCAGCTTATGACATGGTTATTTCTGGAAAAGCGGAAGGTCTGGTTGTCATTATGGCACCAAACAAACACAGAGCCAAGCAGTTGCTCCTGAAGAAACAGTGAGTGAAATTAAGAACCCCAATATTAGAAAATCCAAACTATTTCCATAGTGGTTATGAGCTCTTTGCCTCTGCAATTCAATGACAAACTGTGTATGGGATCTAGCTAAGGATTTTCTCTTCCCTCTCCTCCCACCTTTTCCTTTAAACAAAACTCTCTTGTATTTTTTTCCCAGGGAATACTGAATTCTGAAAATAATCATGAAGATCTGACTGTTTTTAGTGATATCTGGCATTGAAAATTCAGCAGTGTCATTGCATTTCTTCACAAGAGAAAATAAAATGCATTTCCTGTATTCATTTGGGCAGGGGGGAAAGCTAGAAAGGATTACTAAGTTGGTTAATTTGTCTTTAGTAGCCAGTTAACTCTGTGCAGAATACTTGGTGTTCAACTGCAGCAGTAACCATGCAAATGCAACACTTAAAATCATAGAATCATAGCACAGTTTGGGTTGGAAGGAACCTTAAAGATTATCAAGTTCCAACCCCCCTGCCATAGGGGTCTTGAAGACCTCGAGAACAAAAGATGCCATTCAGAATTCCCAGGGTAATTTGAGTCATAAATAACATGTTGTTTAATATGCCTGCTTTCCTACCTGAACTTTGTGTTTGCACTGAAGAACACTGGGGAATCCACTATTTTCTGTGACTATATTTAGTCAAGCTAGTTGATAAGGTTAGTAAGTGGACCTTAAGTCTAATTCAAATAGGCTACTGTAAGATTCTTTCCTCTTCAGATTATTTTATTTCTGCTTTATGTATTCAGATTTGAAAACTTTCTTTCTGAAATTTGAAACTTGGTGTGGTGTTTCACTACTTGTATAAAGCTGTTTTGCTTCTGTATCTTTACAGCTGCAATGTCAGCTGTTGGTCACCTGTAATCGTTGGTACTTTTCAGACCACGTGTTTTCATAGAATAGTTTGGGTTGGAAGTGACCTTAAAGATCATCGAGTTCCAACCCCCCCGCCATAGGCAGGGACACCTCCCACTAGACCAGGCTGCCCAGTGCCCTGTCCAGCCTAGTCTTGAACACCTCCAGAGATGGGGCATCCACAACCTCCCTGGGCAACCTGTTCCAGTATTTCACCACCCTCACTGTAAAGAATTTCTTTCTTATGTCTAGTCTAAATCTATCCCCCTCTAATTTATATCCATTGTTCCCATCCGATATTATGTTAAAAATTCCTTCCTCTGCCTTTCTGTAGGACCCCCTCAGGTACTGATAAGTTACTATGAGGTCTCCTCTGAGCCTTCTCTTCTCCAGGCTGAACAACCCCAACTCCTTCAGCCTGTCCTCATAGGGCAGTTGCTCCAACCCTTTGATCATCTTCGTGGCCCTTCTTTGGACCCTTCTCCAATAGCTCAATGTCCTTCCTGTGTTGAGGACGCAATATTCCAGGTGGGGTCTCACCAGTGCCGAGTAGAGGGGTAAAATCACCTGTCTTGACCTGCTGGTCACACTCCTCTTGATGCAACCCAGGACTTAGTTGCTGCTAGAATTTTTATTTTTCATCCCATTGCATTTGGTTTCATGAAGCCATGTTTAATTAGAACAGGTTAGTTTAGTAAGTGATTCATATTGTTCTATGTGATCATCTTCAGCTTTTGCCCTCACAATTCTGTTAATCTCATAAATCTTATTATCATAGATGTAAATATTTATTTCCAAATCACTATGTTTATTCCAAAATCACAGACACTCTAAAGCTTATGCTGCATTATTATTTCATTAGATCTTTCTGTTTTCAGTCAATTAACACACTTTATTGATATTAGAATCATAGAATTGTTTGGGTTGGAAGGGACCTTAAAGATCATCTAGTTCCAGCATCCCTGCCATGGGCAGGGACACCTCATAGAAAGTGGTATAGCAGCTTAAACCCCAAAATCCCATCCAGAGCACTGGTAAACTCTCAGTGTATTCCAAGATACTGGGAGCATCCTACTGGGAATGGCCTCTCATAATAAGAATATCTCACACTATTAAGTCAACTGCCTGCCACAAATGTGCTGCAGATATACAATTACTTTCTCAGCCAAATGTCTGCCTCACAAAACAATGCAATAACTTTACAAGATCTGTTTGCCACAAAACTGGGTTGGCTGATATTAATTACATTCTGGTTCTTTAATACTTTATTAATTTTATAACAGCATTATTACCTGGAAGTAACATCATACTAACTACCCATTAGCTCTCTGAGTCATTCTGCTGGCCTTTGTTATTGTTGGCACAACATTAGATTTCTCCAGTCAAATGGAATTTCCCTGGAATGCCTTAATTTATTAAAATAAGCATGACTAGCTCTCAAGCCTTCTCAGTCTTAGATCTTAGGTGTAAGTAAGGCAGATGGATTGGCTGGTTGCAAACTGTTTATTTCTAGTACCTGTAGTGTAACATCCTGCTTGGTTACTAAGAGACTGGAAAATAGTTTGACATCATGTGACATAAGAACATCTGTCTAAATATGGGATAAATATATTTCTAAAAATTTCTATCTGGCTTCTCTTTTCTTTCGTTTCTATTTGTCCAAGGGTTTATGTAACTAGGACTGTTGCAGTCTTGATACTTTCATTTCTTAATCTTTGTGTTACATCTGTCCTCTCAGCTGTGGACTTTCAGCTGATGCTTATAGCCCATCTTAGAATTTTTTTTTTTCTAACTCCTAATTCATATTGATTATTAATGTTTATCTTAACATGTACTTTTTAGTACTTTTTATTCTTATCTACTGGTCACACTTGAGTAGGGAAAGAACACGCTGCTTTTAGCCAAAATGATCTTCTGATTTACTGTGGAATTATGAATTCTTCCTATCTTAAGGTTTCTTCTTAAAGAAGCCTATCACTTCTGAGTTTCCCTCAGGAATTTCAAACATTGTTTTGATTTTTCTACTGGGATACGAAAATTGCAGGTTACTGACTACTGTAACACATGTATCACATCCCTGACTTTGTGCAGCAGCATCTCCCTCAACTTTCCTTCTCATTCTGATTCCTTTGTGTGTTTTCTTTTTGTTTTTTACATTTCAATAGGGTGAATCATTGCACAATGTTCACTGATGGTAATGGCATCATTGTTGCTAGTTTCATGTTCTGTGGCTTATTAAGTCTTCTAGTCTCAATAAATAAAGGCCTGTGAAATGTCATCTTTTAATCATGAGGTTTTAAGGGACCTTAAAAGGGCATCTAGTCGAACCCCCCTGCAATGAGCAGGGACATCCTGCACTAGATCAGGTTGCTCAAAGCCTCATCAAGCCTGGCCTCAAATGTCTCCAGAGATGGGGGCTCCACCACCCCTTGGGCAACCTGTTCCAGTGTCTTACCACCCTCATGGTGACAACCTTTTTCCTAATGTCTCATCTAAACCCATGCTGCTCTAGTTTAAAAACCACTGCCCCTCATGCTATCACTACATGCCCTAGCAAATAGCCCCTCCCCAGCATTCTTATAGGTCCCCTTCAGGCACTTAATACCCTTTCCCACGATAATTTCATTTCTTCAGGGACTAATTGAGCACACTCTGAATTTGCATTCTTACCAGATTCCTTGAGTGCTGCTACTTTAACATTCTCCTGCCTAGTCCAGCTTATCTCCAGGTCAGAAAGAGATAATCCTCTCTTCTAGAGTTTTTCTGAGAGGTAAGATTACTATGGTGAGTGGATATTCATAGAAGCCCTGTTAATGAAATCTTCACAAGTCGTGCACTCATTTGTTATGCATGCAACCATACTTACTGTGAGGATGTCATCTGTTCCAGAAGCAATGCTGCACAAAGGATATTTCAAATTTCATTGCAACACCATGTCCTTTACGTAAAATTTTCACTAGTGTGCCTTCCACGCCAGCATGCCAGCAGAAGGCAAAACTAAACATCTTTTTTAAAGCCTTATACAACAGGCATTCCTCTTGATTTTGTACATGTTGTGTCTGTGATTCAGACTCCTGAATATTTGGAAGATGTGTCACCTTTTTATTCCAAACTAGTGTGTGTTTTTCCTTCCTGTTTTAGAGTAGTGTGTAGTGAATTCAGTGAAAGAATATAGAGGGTATTAAGGGAGCCATAACATCCAGCTGTTTTATCAGTGAGGTTAAAGGTTGCTCTCCAGGAGTAAAGCTCTTGACATTTTTTGCAATGAGCATTCAGAAACAATAACCATTCTGAGGTGATTAAGTAAAAATGTGGCTTGGACATACCTCCTTGCTTTAGTATTTGGAATCAAATGCCTCCCAAGGGTGGGGCCCTTAGTGAAGTTCTCCCCTCTGGCTTCCTATTTCCTTCCTGAAATAAAATAATCATCACTGCAGGTTCTCCCGTCTGCAGTGGGTACTCCCACGGGAAAAAAAACCCTGCTTCTTTCATGTGCATATGTTGCAATTAAGCCTTTTTAAAAGTTACTTCAGCAATATCCCTGCTTAAATGTGAGAATTAGCACAATCTAGAGAGGAAAGTAGAAGTAAATCATTAATTCTTTCCTGCTGGTGAACAGAAATATTGAAAGATGATGAGCAAAGAGGAAAAGACAGCTGATAGAATTCAACTACACCTCTTTATTCATGATCTTGCAGGCTGGTATACAACTGGGTAAGGAGAGGGAAGAATAAACGAGGCCAATTAGAACATATGAAGAATTTTAAATTCAAACTTTTATTTTTCTAACCCGTGGCTGACTTGAAGTCTGTTAAAATGGTCATCATCTTATACAGATTTTGTCTGATATTTTCCAGTGATAGCAACTCAGAACCTGGTAAATCCTGAGTGTTTAAACTGCAGTCATAATATCATTTGTCCAGATCATGTTGCTAGAGAAATCCTTAGATCACATGAGTACATAACATTTATTTCCTTCTCGAACTAAGATCACAGAAGTACTTTCTGTAAAAGCCAGTACAGTCCTACTGTAGTAACACTTTTATATTTTACATGGTAAATGCAGAAAAAATACTAAGAGTGGCTGAGCTACACCATCTTTCGTGAATCCAGACTTGTTTGGATGTTATGAAAGAGAAAATGAAATTGTCACATGGTTGCTGATTACATAGTGACTGAATTGTTTCAAACTACGTGGGCTTTGGGAGATAAGAGTCTGCAGCTGGGAAATCCCCAGTATGTGACTGGTGCAGCTCTGTTTGACAGCATGATTAAGCTTTTCTGCAGACCTGAGTGTTTCACTGTGTTGCATCTGTACCTGTGGGTGTCTGCCTGTTGCAGCATTTGAGTCACTGCTAAACATTCCCAGTCTTTCAGAATTTGCATCAGCAGGTGAACTTCTGAGCTGTTTTGAACTCTGCTAATCTTTTGCTGATAAAGCAATGGGGAAACAGAGCACCAAGTGCAGCAGTGAAGAAAATTTTTCCTTAAGGGTGAATACAATCAACTGCATTTATGCTATTCTGCCAAAGGGCATAAATCTATGGTTAGGAAAAGGGGAAGCTTGGACTTCTGCTTTTATTTTTTTTTTAAGCTATTTTTATGCTTGTTCACCCCCTTTTGGTTCCTTTGTTTTCTCCTCTGGCATTTTATCAGCAATTAGCAAGTTTGGGGTAGGACCTCTGTGTTACTTACTAGTACAGTGTCAAGGAAAAAAGGTCCCTAAATCCTTCTGGGTTTTCTGAGGTGTTTTTATTTAATTTTCTTGGTAATATAAACCTGTGATTTCAGCTAATAGTTTGTTGGTTGACCTCTTGTGACCCACTTCATTGTCTAATACATAAAAGCTTTAAGAAGTGGGTTGTGCAAACTTGTCATTGCATTCAACTGGGGAAAGAGAGGTGCTGTATTATAGCTTTGAAGTCATCCCTTGTGTGGTTGCAAGACAGGCCTCTAGCCACATGCTTGGAAACTTAGATCATAACCATTGCAAAGCATTACTATGACTTCACCTGGTTACAAACTTTTTCACAATTCTGCCATTCCCCAGAGTTTTAGTAAAAGATCATGGGCTCCATTGCCTCTCCCAGGTATGAACTCAGTGCAACATCCTGATGAGCAGCAAAGCTCCATGACATTACAAGAAACCCTCTCTCCTGGGTTTTAGGGTCCCTTTTACATAGTCCCTAAAACACTAGATTCCCTGAAAAGAGCAAGCTACTAGGAAAAGAAAAAGATGGACTGAAGCTCTGGTTCACAAGGGTTTTTATACTGTGAGAAAAATGCACTGTTTTTCACTGTTGGCAATGTTTTGCAGGATGGTTGAAAATGAAAATACATTTAGCTTTTGCTTCTCCTGTGTATCATATGTTTCTTGAACATGTATGATGTCATGGTAGAATCCAGTAAAGCTCTGATCTTTCTCCTGTGTCTCAAATGGGCTGGTTTGGGGGTTGGATTATAATGAGGCAGCTTCAGTCTTCCTGTCAAAGCTTTGCCATGCATTTGAAACACGTTTTGCTCTCTATGTGTCTTGCAGGGCTTTTTCTAGAACATTTGTCTGTTTCAAAATGCCTAATGGGGTGAGATACTACTAGTAGGTGCTTTAGAGGATTTTGGTCTAGTGTTCAGTTTTATGCCTGTGATTTTTCACACATTGAGGTGGAAAGATCTGTGGTGAAATGTTGTGGTGTGTTAATCTTACCTTCCTTAATTCTAAGTGTGTGCCCTATTGGTTAACAAAACTTACTTTTTCTGCCCAGGGTTGCTTATTACAAGGTTTACGTAGGAAGTGGCAGAAAGTTGTACAAATAAATCATAGAGTCATAGAATACTTCGGGTTGGAAGGGACCTTAAAGATCATTGAGTTCCAACCCACCCTGCTATAGGCAGAGACACCTCCCACTAGATCAGGCTGCTCAGTGCCTTGTCCAACCTTTCCTTAAACACCTCCAGAGAGGGGGCATCCACAACCTCTCTGGGCAACCTCTTCCAGTGCTTCACTACCCTCACCGTAAAGAATTTCTTTCTTATATCTAGCCTGAATCTACTTCCTTCCAATTTACATCCATTATTTCTAGTCCTCCCATCACATATCCTATTAGGAAGTCCTACCCCTGCCTTTCTGTAGGTGTCCTTCGGGTATTGATAAATTACTATGAGGTCCCCCCTGAGCCTGTCACTGTTAAAATACAGAACTGGATTGTGTACCTGTGCATTGTTATGTATTCACATAACATTATTCCCTTTTATAATATATTTTTGTCTGTTTGTGAGGTCTCTGGAGCATCAAACTTCAGAAATCTAGGTGTTCTCTGCCTTGGCTAATTTCATAACGAAGAGCAACCTGTGCCTTAGATGATGTGGTTAATTAGTCAAAGGACCACAAGAGATGACACTAATCTTTGATGGAGCATGTAGTAAGAACTAGCACAACAGCAGAAAAACACATGATGAGCTATTATTATTCCCTTAATTTGTTGCTTCTTGATTTCTGTATGTTATATATATATCTCTCTATCATGTTTGAGGAAGTTGTCAGATGAAAGGTCACAACAGTTTCATGAAAGTGAGTGAATCATCTACTGATTCACTGTGTACAGGCAGTGTATGCTGAACGTATTTGGACATTCCTTTATTAGTCTGCCATCTGTTCTACTGTGGGAACCTAACTTGAAAGAGATTAATTGCTCTGCTGTCAGTTAAGTAGAAATTATGTTGCAATGTAGCTTCAGGGACTTGAACAGGAAATCACACAGTGCCATCAAACTGCACACACGGTGTGAATCTCGGTTGCACCTCTAAAATCTTCAAGATGTCCTTTAGGTGAGCAGGAACTTGCTTGCGAAAAGTAGGATGTGGGGAGCGTGTCCACTGCTTTGGTCACGAGATAGAGAATGTGCTCCAAACAGTGACACTTGTGATCACATGCAAGTGTTGTCTCCCCTGATTCACATTGAGATACTTACAGTGAAGTTGAGGTTGGGGATAGGATCTCTGTGACAGCTTGCATGATGCTGAGCAGCAATTTCACTCTTGCTATCCTGTCATTAGCACTGGAGATGGGATATGGTGGAATATGGGGAAGGCAGAGGGAAAATCCCATGCACCAGACAAAATTTTGAAGTAAAATAATCACCAAAGATTGTTATCAGGATGATGGAAGGGTCTGGGATAGTTGTTTGGGTCTTTTTTTAGTCTATAAGAATCTTCAGGGCAAAGTTGACACATTTTTAAATGCTGTATCTGCCCAGTCATCTGGTTAACGTGCCTAGTTCTGTTACCACCAAATTATGTAATGTGGTGGGGATGTAGCCAGCCTCAGATGCTTCACCACAATGTGGTAGATCATTTGACAGTATGAGGAATATAACATGGCAATTAGGGAATCTTGACTTTGTTCTCTTCCCCTACCTCTGAAATAGATAATTGCATGCCTTTGGGAAGGTACCCAGTTCCAGGAAGTGACACTTTATGCCCCAAAAAGATACAATGCATATATGGTCACACTGCCAACTTTTAGAAGAATAAGAATAGAATAGAATAGGTTTGGGTTGGAAGGGACCTTAAAGATCATCTAGTTCCAACCCCCCTGCCATAGGCAGGGACACCTCCCACTAGATCAGGCTGCTCAGTGCCTTGTCCAGCCTGGCCTTAAACACCTCCAGAGAGGGGGCAACCACAACCTCTCTGGGCAACCTGTTCCAGTGTCTCACCACCCTCACTGTAAAGAATTTCTTTCTTATGTCCAGCCTGAATCTCCCCCCTTCCAATTTACATCCATTATTTCTAGTCCTCTTTTCTTCTTGCTGGCACAACAGCATCTCTGTTCTTGTGTGGTTGTGGATTTATCTAGGGTTCTTCCAATTTATCAGGCCAGCTCAGGCATTTAGCTCTTTGCTATTACACCTTCTTCCCAAGACTAGCAAAACTTTAAAAAATTCCTGTAATTTCAGCCAGAGCAGACAAGAGCTCATGTTATCAATACTGATGCAAATATAAAACCCCATCCACTAGAGGTACTTGCACATGAAACAACCAATGTTCTTCTTGTAAATCAGTCTAAAACTTTGAAACTGACTGATACATGATGTAAGGAGGGGACCATATATATGCACTAAGCCATCATATCACCTGGTACTAATGTTAGGGACTAAAGAGGCAGCTCTGTTTGCAGTGCTGGGAAATCTCTGTAAACTAATTGGAAACCCAATGGGTATGTAGGATCCTATCTAGGAAAATACCACTGAACTTCATTATGATACTCTGCAATTGAAAGCTGGGCAATTTCATTGATACATTTCTGGGCTGAGGCCTTGGGTTTCTTCTAATGGCAGCTCCTCCACTCTGACCTTTAGTTGGCTTAGTGTAGGCATCCGAGCTTGAAAGCCTTACGTGGTACCAAGAGTTCAAGTTTGGTTTTCACTTACTACACCTACAAGTGGAATGCCAACGTGGTGCTCCCAGAAAGTAATATAAACACTGAGCTGAACAAGTAGAAGTACTGTGGAATGCAAGGGTGACGTATAACTTGGGTGCTGTAAGTTCATTCTTACAGTGCCATCTTGAAGATTTTTTTTTCCAATCAGAAAGAAATCTAAAAAAGTCTACTCAGTCTTTCATCTTTAGTTGATATAGGATGAATATGTATATGGAATTGAACTCATTTTGTCAGTTTTATAGTACACATCTTTCAAATTGCCTTAAAATGCATTTATCCAGCAGCCACAGTGTTTTCTACAGCCAAAAGGTGATTTGGAATATGAACTGACAAAAGTGGGAAGAGAAGAGAATGTGTTTGTAAAGTGTCTGTAATTACTTTCCTTCAAATGTGCAGGCATTATGCAATATCTGATGTTAAAAGTGATTTTTACCCCCTCTTGTCATGCACACAGCTTATCTCTTTTTGAGATCAAAATTTAAAGTAGTCAAAGAGAAAAAACTAAGATTAGTGATTCCCCTTAAATTTATTTTTTTACAATTATTTGTATAAATTAATTTCTATGACCAATTTAAGCTGCTTGTTTCATAGTCACTGTATCCAAATGCAGCTAAATTCAAGATAGGTGTTTGTGTGTGTGCTTATTAGAGGTGATCTCTTGCAGTAAAGGGGTTTTACTGATGATCTTTATTTGATGTTCAAGAAATTCGATTGTATTTTGAAAGAGGGGCACATAAGCAATTCTGGAAAAGAAAGTAAGTGCAGCCTTCTTAGATACTTGAACGCTTTGGACTAAGTGGCACTGCTAAGCAGTCTTGAAAGGGGCAGTAGCACACATGCAGAAGAAAAAGCTGAGTTTGGGAACTAAAATGGAAAAATCACAGAGTGAGCAGGAAGCATAACTTGGGTAAGAGCAAAAAAAAAAAGCTGAGCAGGATCTTTTGGGGCAGCATCCTGCTTTACCAGCTGGGGCACTTGGTGCTGTTTGATTCTTGCTCAGCTGGAAAAGATCTGCCACTTTGAATGGCCTAGTTAGCTTTATAACTGTTGCTGATAAATGAATTAGGAACAACCAATGAGTACAAGTTTCTTGTTTCTGCCTTCTGTCTGTGGGAGGTTTTTCTCCCTTCAGTAAGAGTGCCACTACTTGAACAGGTTGAGTACCTGATTGTGAAACTGCAGTGAGGAGCACAGTCCAGAAACAGTATCAGAATTCTCCTAAAATGATGTGGCATTAATGATGGAAGTTTCTGTGCTCTCAGCAGCAGAGGGGCTACAGAAGAGTCCTTCCTGTTCCCTGGCTGCTCCCTCCTTTTCCCCTGGCTCTGGCAAAGTCTGATCCAGCAGCCTCTGCAGCTGTGCTGAGGGTGAGGTGGAAGGTCCAGTGAGTAAGGTGAAAGGGGGTAATAGTCATAGACCAATGAAGGGAATGTCTAGAAATTATAAACTAATACTAGTTATTTAAACTAACAGTTAGAAGTACTTATTATTTGTGAATGTGGTGATAATTAGATCAGTTATTTCAAAGTAAAAAATCTATGCTGATGTCTTCCGACTGGAAAGACCTGAGTTTTGTCTTAGGTGGTCAGGTAAAAATGTGAAAAGCTGAGTAATTCAGCTGGTGCCAAAGTTAAAAGTGCTTCAGCGGTGATGAATGATCAGATTTGGCCTTTGCTGAAGCTGTGGTTGCACAACTCTTGCTCTTAATTCCTGATTGATTTTCACCTTCATCTACATATTCACTTGTGCCAGTATAACAGTATGTGACTGCACAAGCAATTAGATCGGGAAACGGTTTTTTTAAGAAATCTTTTATTATACAGGCAGGGGAAGCATTATTTTGCAGGTTGTTTTGGTTATTTTGCAGCCTGTGCTGTACCACAGCCATCCTGGCACAAATAAGGTTGTGGTGTGAGGTGGGAAGAAGCTGGATAGAACAAGGTATTAAAGGCAGCAGTGTTGCCGAAAGAGATGTTTCTGTAAATAAACCTTGTTTTGGTGCAGAGACACAGGGGAAAATTTGGGAATTGCTCAGTTATAACCTGGTCATTTTGCTCAGAAGAGAGACCTAGCTCTGAGTGCCTGTTTCCCACCCCACATCCCCCCCTGACTTCCCCATTCAGATTATTTTCTTCTGTAGGCTGAACAGAAATCTCATCCCTTCTGAACAAACATAAATTTATTCATTGAAAAAAGAAAAATAATCTAACCTACCTCTCTGGGCAACCTGTTCCAGTGCCTCACCACCCTCATGGTGAAAAACTTTTTCCCAATGTCTCACCTAAACCTGCCCTGCTCTAGTTTAAAGCTGTTCCCCCTCATCCTAGAACTTTGGAAGAAGTTCTTCCACACATTCTATGTTACTATTCTATGATTCTGTGGCTGAGGCCTCCTAAGATTGCAGCAAATCCCAAACATTCTTCTATTCCTGTGGGTGGTGTCCCTGCCTATGGTAGGGAGGTTGGAACTAGATGATCTTTAAGGCCTCTTCCAACCCGAACCACTCTATAATTCTATGAAATGTTCTGTGTGATGCTGTTGGTCATTGGTGCAATCATCTCACTGTCTTTTTCTCCATTCTGCCCTAGGCATTGCTGCTACCAGAGATGTTCCAAGTGGCCCAGTGGCCCATCCTGCTGTACAGATGTATGTCCCTTCCAGGTATTCAACTCAAATGTGTCATTCCTTGTGCTGTAAAACAGCCCTCCTGGACTGCAGTGGCTGCACACAAAGCCTGTTCACTCCTGTGCATATTATGACATGCCCAGAACTGTAGTTCCCTTGGATAGAGAGGGTCCTTGCCTTACTTTTTCCAGGTATGACATAGTAAGATTTTGCTCTTTATCCAGTGCTTTCCACTTAGAGTTCTCACAAATAAGAACGAACCTTCTCATTTCTTACACAGAAAAATAGGCACAGGTGATTGTAGCGTGCTAACCAAAATCACAGCCTGGTCTCCATCAGAGCTTGGAATAGTTAGATAACTCTCCTCACTGCAGCTTTCTCAAGCTTTGAGAAGCCCCAAAAATGAGCTTCTTGCGAGCAATTTTTTGCTGAGATTCCCTTCCCCAGCATGGACTATCCTGGACTGGAACTTGTTTCAGATATTTCCTGAACAACATTTTTGTTTCCTTTTACAGTTAAATGTTACATTTCTGTTATGCGTTTTTCATTAATATGATCTGATTGGGTCACTAAATACTGAATAATGTGAATAAGTGTGATGGTTTGGGCAAACTTTAAATCAGGATGACGAGAGATGCCCAAACTCTGTATGACTGCATCTATCTCTCAGTGTACACCTGAGACTGTGCTCACCTGTACCACTTCTCCTATTCCAGTCCTAAAGTCTTCCAGTGCCGTTACTACTGCAGTACACAGAGAGATACCTGCTTTGGTGTTCCAGAGCTTGCTTCAACTGGATGCTAAGGGAAGAGGACTCACATGAAAGCTGGAAGCTGAGAGAAGCCTGCAGATTGAGCTCAGTGACTCAATTCAGAAACCTGAATGGCATCATAGTTGTGCCATATGAGGCAATGAGAAGGTAATGATATAAAGGAATAAAGAACAAATAATTATCCCCCAACATATTTTGATTTTATTATCAGTTTCATTATGAAAATAGATTGATTCTTTCAGTTCTGTGCACCGTCTTTTTTAACAGGTCAACTGCTTGAAGCCTTACTCCAGTTTTTGCTCAGGTCTCAGTTGGGGAACTCTCCTGTCAAAGTAGATGCCATTTTGCCTGAGTAAGAGGCCCAATAAAAAAGAATCATTAAGGCTTCTCCTTAACCCCCAGCTTAACTGAGAATCAGACACCCTGTTGGCTCTGCCTGCAGCTGCCAAGTGTGCTCACAGCTAAGGTTATCATTGCCACAGCTCTGTCTATTGATGCTTCTGTCTATGTCCCAGTAAATCAGGAACGTGCCATGTTTTTCTCCTCTTTCAGGTTGTCAGATTTCTAAAGAAGGTTGAAGCCCGGAGTCTTCTCTACGAAACGTAGAACGTCAAGGAGGTTGTGTTATACTGTCCTCTAGTGGCAAAATACTCTGTGTACAACTTACTTCAAAAATGAAGTGCTTTCAGGCTTCCTTCTCTGTTACTCACACGTCTTAATCTTGTTCTTGAAGAACTGACTTGCTTTGAAAGGGATGTTTAAATTAAATACATTTAGGAAGAAATTCTAACAGAGGAACTTTGTAACAAAGTTGATAGAGAATGGTGCTAGTGATACTTTGCTAACAGAATTTCAGATTTAAGTATTGCTTGGCTGCCTCAACGATTCTGCTGTGTTGTTCTTAAATGTGGACGAATATTTGTCCAGTTAAGTGCTCTGTTTCAGCTGTAAAGTGTTGGCAATGCTTTGGATATCTCTTTTTTTTTCTGTACCAGTTTCTGTAGGGAGAGTGGTGTGCCAATAATAGCTAATTCATCAGTGTTTGAGGGCTGTTGATGGAAACATTTAGAATGAAAGAGGCAAAACAAGGGGAAGCAGAAGAGGTGCAAAAAGTGTGGGATCCACTGGGCAATTTGCCCCCTCTTTATAATCCTGTAAAAGTGGGTCAACCCAACCAGTTAGGGGATTGAGGTGGACAAGAGATGGGAAATAAGAGTAATAATGACAGGAGGATGCCAGTAACACCAGTGGCTCTTCTGGGAACTGGCTGGTGGCAGAAAGGGGGCAGGCAGGTAATTGCTTTAGTGGAAGAAAAAAGTGGCAAAGGAACTAAATTGTGTCCTTTACATGGAGTTCCTATGCCTGGGGTACAGGGGGTGTTTGATTATCAGTGTAGTCCAGGGTATGGAAGTAGCCACAATGCCAACAGAGCCAGGGACTACATCCACAACATCTCAGAAAATTATGGTATTAAGTAGAAGGTTGACAAATGAAAGAGGCCAGGCAATGGATAACTAAAATTCAAAATATGAGTAAATAGGCTCAAGCAAAATGTGAAGAAAAATGGTGGATGAGGGGTTATTGTAAAGGGTTAATAAATTTTGTTTTCGTTGTTGTGTTTGTGTGGGACTGGGGCATCCTATGGTATAGCTCTAAGAGGGAAGAGAAAGCTGGGAGGAGCAGGTGGCCATGGAGTTGATTCAGAGCCCTGCAGGAGGACATCTGGCGTCATCCTGGAAGACCCTCAGATTGACCAGGAGGAGAAGAGAAAGGCAGACTCGTGAAAATCACTTTGGGAACCAGCTGTAGAAACATCTTCCAGTTAAGAATATGTATTAGGCTGATGCAACAGCAGATGTATAAAAAGCTTGCAGGGGTGAAGGTGCACCTTTGGCTATAGTCACGCAGCCAGCACCATTTCCTTTGATCCATTGACTTTGTCCATCATTAAAAAATTTGAATTTCATAAAATTAAAGTGTTCCTCACATCCCTTCTGTGGACAAGGAGGACCAGTCTTGAAAGGAAGACATGGAAATGCAGTGGAGGTGTGAGGGGGAGGGAATTCAAGGGAAGCTTGATTGATCTGTGGTAGCACAAGTTAAAAGAAGGAGGAGGAAGAATTACAGTTTGCGAGCCATAACAAGAACAGAGAACTCACACATCTAAGCCCTGACTTGTGGCAATGGATGGGCACCCTTGCAGGTGACGGCTGAAAAAATGCACTTCTTATTTCCTTCACTGAGCAGAAACCATTTAAAAAGGGTTGTTTTCTGGCAGGGGTGGGGTGAAGACTCCACCTGTTTCATCTTTTCACAACTACTAACATGATGCCAATTCCAGCACTATTGCTTTGAAAAAGCAAGCAGGGTTTTACTAAAAATCACTGCTTTCTCCTCAGGTAAGTACTATCATGCACCTCCAGTGCTAGTACATGCCCCAAAACTAAGCAAGATCAGTTGCATCTCATGCCCACATGTCCTTTCAGAGCATTAGAACACATCATTTTTTTAAGTCCATTGTCAGGTTCCTCTGTTGGTGACAGGAAGAGTGAAAAGTTACTAGTCAGGACAGAGCAGAACTTGGCCCAAGGTTTTTTGCCCAGGGGGCTGAAAAAAAAAAGACTGACAACGTGAAACAAATGCTACAATGGTTCTGCTGTATTTACAAATACAGAAACTACTCCGCTGCACAAAAAAAACCCCTTTGTATTTTGCATTGAATGATTCTTGAGATCTCTAACACCCAGATGAACAGTTCTTACTATACAGACCCATGTCATCGATACTGGTTCTATATTTTAAGTAGAAGACTGGAATATTTCAAAATGTTTAAACATTTAGCACTATTGTTTCCAGAGGTTGTATTTCTAATTCATAATTCTGATTCTTTTAAAGTAAAATGCACTACCACTACATTTCAGTAAGTTTTGTACACTTAAGTATTGTTTATTTCAGTAATTAATCTTTCTTTTACTTCAACCACTGCAATAGTTTTCACACTGCTTCCCTCACATCCCAGCAGTATTCTCCTTATGCCAGTCCTTTATCCTCCTATCTACTAAAAATGCATCATCTTACACAGGTTTTTAATTTCCATTTTTCCTCCAGGAGGCAGTTAGAACCCCAGCTGACCTAATCTTGGGGGATTGTCCCGTCTCCATCATCTGAACAAAAAAATAATCCTGCCCTCCCTTTGCAGGGCAGGACACTCCCTCTTCTAATTTCCCTCTGCAATTACAACAGGACCTGCCTGCCAGAACAATTTATCTTCCCATGAACACATCATTCCATGCAAAACCACTTTCAGAACTCTGCAACTATCCCCTCAGTCCTTCCAAGCTCGTATATATGGGAATCTAGCCCTCCAAGGAGTCCAAACACTGCATCTCACTACCCCAGTCACTCGAGTAGAACTTAATACCTGTGCTAAAAAAAAGTACAACATATACAATATGATACAAAGCAAAAAGGAATACAGGCCATACTAGCAGTAACCACCATAAATCTCACAAAAAAACCCAAACAAGGCATGAAGGACCACACAAAATGCAAGACAAAGTAAAAGAAACAGGACAATTCAGTAAAAAACCCCACAAATTACAACATGAGTAGAACAACACAGCAAAGACAGTACAATATGATACAGCATACCACAAACAACACATATGTTAAATAATATAACAACGAAAAAACATGTTTTAAAATGTAAAAAATACAGTGTGACAGCACAAGACACCTAAGTTAGCCAGAGAAACCCACAACCCATAAAGAACAATACCAAGAATGCAAAATATAAATAAATAGCATTCCCTAATGGGTAACACATAAGACACAAACACAACACCAAATCCCATAAAATTAAAAATAACATACATGAGAGACTAAAAATACAAACCCAACAAAATACTAAAAAAGTAAAAAAAAATACTGCAAAATACCTAGGATGCAAACAAAATATGACACAAAGTATATGTCAAAAAAACCTTAAAAATAAAATAATTCTAAACTAAAAAATCAAGCAGATTTCAAACCTTGCAATACCATACAACCTCCACAATACATAACACAATACACAAAACATGGAATGTATGACTCAAAAATGCCTTTTGAAAATACCATTAAAATACAAAAGTACAAGACATACAAGCAACTTGATAGAGTATAAAGCCCAAAAATAATGCATCGACACCACAAGTAAAAACCTATTAAAAAAACATTCCAATTAAAAATACAAGCACTATCAAAAAAAGAAAACAAATACACTAAAGCTACATAAAAGGACTTAAAAATATCATCTGAACAAACTACATCACACTAACAAGAATATGACGAATTAAGCAAAATCATACAATATCTACAAAATACACTATAAAATCCTGAATCCATATTAAAATAAAAAGCATCATACAACATGTGAATGAGAAAACAGACTTCAGAATAGTAATATAAAACAACCCAACAAATATAGAAAGCAAAATGTAGAAATGAGACAGGACACACATGAGAGTGCAAAGCAAAGCACAGAACAACAAAAAAAAAATACCATCACAAAAAATATCCCATGACACAGAAGTCAGCAAAAGAAAGGGTACACAATAGAATTCAGGACAATAATGACATAAATATGAATAAAAAGCACATGACAAAAAAAGCTATAAATTCAAAAGAAACAAAGCACATTGCAAAACAGCTAACACTAACTTAAAAACCAATACACAAATAGTAATCCATACAATGAAAAATATAAAACACAATAAGAAGCACCATTCCACAAGAGGAAACGCAAGAGACAGAAAACTGAATCAAATGTAAATGCAATGAAAAAACTAAAATGTACCAGAAAAAAGACAAATATAATAAAAATATCAAACCATATCCCCAACATCGCATATCAAACACATCCCAAAATACACAACACAACAACAGAAAATGCATAGCACCCAAAAAAACACCAGAGGCTGCGATGCTGAGACGCGGTGAATGGCTCCCCCGGCACGCTGCGATGACTGGCTGGATCCTCAGGTAGGGCACAACCAGCGGCTCCTCTGGGGCAGCACCAAGGAGGCCTCCAACAACTCCTGCCTCCTCACATGAAGAACAGCCCCCATGTAGCACCTCCAGGGGCTCCGACGCCGCTGCTGCTGCTGTTAAAAAGGGCTCCTAGGCCACGACTCTACTACCAACGACCCTCCACTGTGGCGCAAGGAATCCCAAATACAATGCAAACAGCACAACTTACACATTCCAAACTATCAAAGCAATACCAGATAAAACACCAATAATACAATATCACAGGCACCACACCAAAGGATACACGCCCCACCCCACAAGAAGGCAGGCAAGGCCAAGAGGCAAAGGGCTCCTCCCAGCAAGCATCAGCAAGGCTGGCTCTGCTCAGGTGCACAGGCAGGCTCTTCTGGGCAACATGGCAAAGGGCTCCCACACACACTTCCAAGGTGATGCAAGAAAGGCCTCCCCCAGGGAGCCACAGATATGCAGTGCTCTGGCCAATGCACTACTCCTGCACCACACCTTCCTGGGCAAGTGGACTCAGCACATGCAAACAAGGGCTCATCCAGGGCAGCGTGATGCAAGAAAGGCCTCCTCTGAGGCCACATGCTTGAGGGCTCTGCCATGGCAGGGTAACAAAGGGCTCATCCTGGAACATTTTGCTAATGGTTTCCCCGTGCCTGGCTTGGGAAAGGGTCACCAGGTCAGCAACACGAAGGGCTCATGAAAAGAATTGCTATTACGAGCTCCTTCACTGTGGGCATTTGTTGAGCTGACCAGACATTGTAGCAACCACCTCCTGGAATATCACACTGGATCCAAATCTTCCTACGGGATTACACATCTAAGTGCCCCTCTGAGCAGTTTAGCAATGAAGGGATCCTCTTAGCTGGCACAGTGCAAAAAACAAAAAAGCTACTCAGTGGAGGGCTCGGGGAGCAGGTCTTTGAAGTTCTCCTCCAGGGACACATACTGATTTCCCCTTGACTTTCCATCCGTCTTCTGGGCATAAAAATTCACAGCCAGCTTAAATTTTTTAATGCAACCAAATTTATCATCTAAACAATCCTGGAAATTTTCTCACTTCTCCTTTTTTCTCTTGCTCTGAAGATCCACACTGCACCCTCCCACAGTGGAAAAGCTGTTTCTATCTAGCAAGACACGAAAGCCAGATCTCTTGACAAATCCCTGCTATTACATAGCCATCAGTCACCTCTGCAGCCTCTTCATGTTTCCTGCATAGCTCTCTTGCCTTGCTGCTGGCACCTGTGCAGAGGCACATCTCACTTCTTTGCCTTTGGATAAAGTCCCAACTCACAGAAGTATCACAAAAAACCACCTAGACACTAGCTCTACAAAGATGCCCCACAAAGATGCCCCACAGCCCCTTCAAATGACCACCTGCAGAGTTCCAATTTCACCTGGCAAACACTTCTCTGCACCTCTCGGCACTCACCTCCTCCTCTTTTCCTGCTGCCCAAGATATATACAAGAAACACACATTTTAAGGAAGAAATAAAACAGTGCAAAGCAAAGGCTGTTGGACAATAATCTGAGCTAGTAACACATTTCTCCATATTTTGTGGTTGCACACCAGCAGACAAACGTGCCAGACAGCCAAGTGTCAAGTACACTACTGGGAGGATTCACAGAAGGGAAAACCTCCAAGAGAGCTGCTTGCCGCCTCAGGGGGAAATTACATCCGTCCCCTCTTCCCCAGGGCCACCGCACCAAGTGTGCGGATCCCTAAAAGCCAAGCCCATAGCTAGGTTCTGCCCTTGTGCTATTCAGATTCACCTTACTGCTTGGGCCAGCCTTCATTTCTTCCTCACAAACCTCCCTCCGAGTAACAGCTTCTGAATACAGTTGCGTTGATGAACTTCTCCAGACTGAACCAACTCTGCCAGTCTGCAAAAGCCAAGGGAGCGCTGTGCAGTGAGCACTGCAAAGGTGCAAACAGGCGACACCCGAGCTTCCCAGCCTCCCACCCTGGAGCTCATCCACTCCCTGATGGAACCCCAGCCCTCAAACACCCATTATGATGCCCACGCTGACACGCACACGCCGCAGCTTGAGGCACACTCCATGCCTCACGGCAGGCCCACTCTCAGGCTCGGCCCCTCATCTGAAGGACCACGCAACATCCCTTCCAGCTCAGCGCCTCAGTCTTGCCCGCCCGACGCCGCTCCCCTGAAAAGCGGCCTCCCCCCTCACCAACTACCGTGGGACGAGCTGCCCCGGCCCTCCCCTCCTGAAACCCCTTCCTTTCTTCCCACCTTTCGACTCCTGCTTTCTCCTTGGCCTCCTCCTCCTTTCTCCTCGCCTTTCTACTCCTTTCTCTTTGGCCTCCTCCTCGCCTAACTACTTCTTTCTCCTTCTTTTCCTCAGGGCCGCGCCGCTCCAGGCCTCTCCACCGCCTCGCGCCGGCCGTTACCTCGAAACGGCGCCGCGCCTCGCGCCGACCGTTACTTGCAACCGGCTCGCGCCGGCTCGGCCCGGCCGGGCGGGAGCGGCTCCTCAGAGCCCCGGAAGGGGAGTCCACGAGGCACCAGAGCCATAGAGCAGCAGCCATAGAGAGAGAGCAGAGCTGCAGAGGCACAACACAGACTTTGCCTAAACCTTGCAGTGCCTCTCCACTGCAGTAGCTACAGCCCCCACCTTGGCTCCCTCCCCTCAGCAGAAACAACAAGGAATAAACCTGGGGAAACTCCACAGCTGAGCTCACATGTATCTTTCATTGCCTCCTTCAAACACAGCACAGGCAAAATGCCTCTTGTGGGAGCCACAACAATTCTGTCTCCTTGGTGCATTAAGTGGTTATTAATCTGTTAAACAAAGTGATGGGGAAAAAAAAGCCCCAAACACAATTTATAAAACAGCCTGTAGAGAGATTTAAAATCCTGCTGGAGCTCGGTGGGATCTCCTGATTACATCTGATGGGAAAAACACTAATCAAAAATCTTGCTCGCCTGCAGGTTTTGCTTCAGCTTCTTCCACGTCTCAGCATTTCAACAGCTCTGCAAAGTCCCCACCTTCTGGTACTTCCCGCATTTTCCTTTCTCACCACGGGCATACCCTCCCCTGGGACCTCTGTCTCACCAAGGGAATATGGAAATGTATTTGTCTGAAAACAGCCGCTCCTTCGTGACACCATTGAGCTGGTGATATTGAAATTTACCTCACATTATTTTAACCAGTGAGTTAAAACACACCCTGTTGATTCCTCTTCCAGTCAAACAATTATCCAATAATTGATGCTCATTCTGGCAAAAGCACCAGAAAAGGGCAATAAAGGAGGGCTGTGTGAAAGGAGCAGCAAGTGCATGTTCCCCTCTGACAACCCGCCCAGGGCAGGGACCTCCACAAACCCACACACTCCCTACTCCTCCTTTTAGCAGCTCATTAGCAGGCTCATTCCTCAATTACTGACAGCAGATGGCAAAGAGCTCTCTGTGTCATCCCAGGCCTGGGGACTCCTGTTATTTCTCTTCTGATGAAGCCTCCATTTGTGAGGAACCCCCTACACCAAAGACTTCTTCTTCTTGCCCAGTAGGAAGCAGGCAGAGAGCACTGGAGGATGGATCAGGGTTTCAGGGGAAACATGGTCTCCTATGATTAATCACAGGGCAAATGGAGGCCTTGTTTGAGGTCAGCAAGAGGCGCAAGAGGGCTGGGTGTGGGCCTTCAAAGATCTAAGTGGTGCAGATGAAAAAGGAACCGATTCCTCCCTCTGCTCTAGGAAATACAGATGAGGCTTTGTGGGAAGAGAATTCAGGGGCAGCTCAAGGTATCTTGCCCAGAGAGGCTCTGGATTCCCCCCTCTCTGGAGGTGCTTAAGGCCGGGCTGGACAAGGCACTGAGGAGCCTGATGTAGTGGGAGTTGACCCTGCCTCTAGCAGGGGGGTTGGAACTTGATGATCTTTAAGGTTCCTCCCAACCCAAACTATTCTAATTCTATGATAGTATGAGCTCAGAAAAGAAGGACGAATTATGGTTTGCAATTCAGAATCAAGGAACAGAGAGCTGAATTTCAGTATTGCGGACAAAACAGTGCCCACTTTACACGGCTTCAGCCATTTTTCCCAAATTTGTGCCTTTCTCGTTCACTCTGGGAAGTGAACATGTTGAAGGCAAAGTCTTCAGAAATCAGAGACACGGTTACACATTTTCCCCACATTATGTTACAAGTTCAGTTGTGCAAAAATACAGTCACCAGGACTTCAGCTTTATTGTGAAATGAACACAACTGCAGTGAGGTACAGGCATGGAGAGATGTACAACTGTCATTAGAGCAAATACACCATCATTGTTGAGACAACCAAGTTCAATACTGAAATACTCTTCCCAAGTGATTTAGACAACCTGTAGTTAACTACAACAGAAATGATACCTACATGCACAGCCAGTAGCAGACTAAGGAAGTTTAATAAGACTGAGCTGTCTCAAAAGAACATTGAAACGTGTTGTAGACATATTGCCCAGTGGTGCCCAAGAATCAGCCTGAGATACTCCATGCATGAATTGTAACTTCTCTTCGTTCAACACTGTAGATATTGCATTTCAGCAAAACAAAAAGGCTTCTCTAATGCCAGTGTTTCTTTGCAGCACATGAATACGAAGGATTAACAAGCTTTAAGCATTTTATTTCAAACTATGAGGCACCAACAGTTGCAAAGAAAAAACCCAAACAAACAAAACTTTCAGAACCCAGTTCTCTGCTTCCATCACTCAACAAACCAAAAGATACCCACCCCAAACATACCCGTGGCCAAGAGGGGCACTGCCAAAACCCCTCCACACCATTAAAATCTTCCTGCGGTGCCCACATGGCTAAGGAAATAAACAGTTTTCCTAGCAATTCCTCTCATTGCAGACTCATCTTTTAATACAATCAGACTGGACATTCATAACATCGTTCCCTGCAGCTACTTTCTGGTCTTAAATCTATGTGCTTCTTGCAATAGTGTTTCCACATCTTCATTATTGTTCTCTTCTGAGCTTGGTTCCCAGTCAGAGTCTTCATCAGTAGGTTCACATTCCTCTTCCTCATCATCTATAAAGCTGTCGTTAAGGTCATATTCATTTGGTTGAGCATCATTTGCACCATCTTTTTCCACAGTCCTTCTTCCTGTAGGAGCAACGTGTCGTGTATCACTTCAAAGTTATTTAAAGGTCAATGCAATGTAGAAGGAATGTATCTATATTTCAAGAGCAATCAATCTTTACAGGGCAACCTCAACTAGTTGTGGATTCTTTTGATCTTATTATGACCCCTGTGCAAGGAAGGAATAATCAGTGTAGCCACATGTGTCTCACCTTAAAGCAATTGTTTGCTTTCTTGTCTGCATCCTGGGCAGTAGAGTTTTGCCCACACAGGAAGATCGACACAAAGACAATTCCAACACTTCTGCTTGTGAAAAAGTACTACTTTCTCTCTATTATCAAGTATCTCCAGCAATATTAAATGCTCAAAAAACAAGGCAGATCAGTTGCTTCCCATGCCCACATGTCCCTTCAGAGCATTAGAACACACTCACCATTTGTTGAAGTTTGTTGTCGGGTTCTTCTGTTGGTGACTAAGGAAAGAGAAGTTATTAGTCAGGACAGAGCAGAACCTGGCACAAGGTCTGTTCACCCAGGGAGCTACAACAGAAGACTGATCTATTGAAACAAATGCTGCAATGGTTCTGTTATGTTTACAAGTACAGAAACTACTCTTCTGCACAAAAAAAAACTCCTTGTATTTTGTACTGAATGATTCTTGAGAAAAAACACAGTTCTTACTGTTGTGAATACTAAACATGCTGTGTGCAGACCAATGTCATCACTACTGACTTCATTTTTCTAAGTAGGAAATTGGAATATTTCAAAGCATTTAAATACTGTACATTGCTTCCATAAATGCAGTTTATCATTAATAATGTCATAATCCCAATTCTTTAAAATAAAGCACATTATCATTGTATTTCAGAGTGTTGTGCTCTGAAGTATTGTTTATTGAATTGGGATTTCATGTGGAAAAAGATCTCCAAGAACAATAATCAAGAAAAAATACCAAAAATGCAAATATCTCTTTGAATCCTTTAAGAATCCTTTAAGAAACAATGTGACCAGCACATTTCTCTGTATTTTTCAAACAAATCTAGTTGCTGGAATATAACAGACTAGAAAATCTGTGAATAGAAAGTCAGACTCAGTTTTAATTATATTCCCACTAAGCCTCGAGAGAATATACATGCAAGAAATTGTTCTCTCACTGAGAAAACCCCCAAACTACACCAATTGTTTCTGACCCTGCCCATCTCACTTCAGCTCAAAAACACATGACAAAGTGAGTCTCATGCAGTGGCCGAGCAACCTTCTTCAGCACAGACAAGGGCAAAACCTCAAGTTTAGGAAGCACAAGAGTGCAGGGTACTACAAAGCAAGCTGTAAATGCTGTGTTTTTCACTTAGAGTAACTAAAAGCATTCTAGTACATTTTTTTGGTACTCATTACTGGGTTTGGAGTTTCACCCACACACTCTCAGAGTTATATCAGAGAATTTGGCTTACCTGAAGGTGCACTGTGCTTGTATTCTAGCTTGTGTTGTGGATTCTTTCTGCAAAGTAAAAAGTCAAAGCTTGATTTACCACCTTGTCTCACAGTCAACAAGCCCTTGGTATTTTATGGGTAGTTTTTATCTCCTTTTAAAAACAAACTCTGTTATCCGTGCCTTACCACAATCTCTCAGCTTATAAAAGGTAGGATTGAAAAAAATCAGGTTAAATCAGTCCCTCTTGTTTCAGCATTAAGAAAAATAGATGTCTAGTTTCCAAAGTTGTGCAGTAAGATGCCTTTGTTCAGCATGATAGTAATACAACATATACTCTTGCTAAAAATGAAACCAGAATGTAACTTGTGGTGCATTCAGTAGAAATCATGCACAGCGTTGCATGAATTACATTACATGAATGAATGCATGAATTACATGACAAGACTGAGACATCTAGGCTTTTCTTTCAGATTCTTCAGATTCTAAATTAAATGGTTGGGGAAAATAAAAATTCAGTTAACAAGTTTGTGCATCTACTGTAAAAATAGCCTCAAAGCCACAAAAGACAACTTAATGTCACTTCCTCTTGGATCTGCAATACACATTTCCCCCATGGAAGCCAGGACTCAGATCATGCTGCTTATTCTATTAAAGAAGCTCCAACGCTTTAACTTGCTCCAACTGAACTCAGCCATAAACTCATTTTTTATTCCTTTTGTCCTAAATTACACATTTTAACAAATCAAATACTGATTAAAATAGAGCTTTGGTACAGAATATCAACAATACTCTATCAAAAGATTTAAGTTACATATCAAGAACAACATTCAACTATAGTTTATTGTTTGTCTTAAAAAAATAAAACAAAATAAGCCATTCTGTAGGGTGTTTCTTACCTATAGCAAGCTGTTCCATATGGACATTCAGGCCGGTTATCATTATTACCCTGAGCTATAATCTCTGTTTCATGATAATCATCATCATTAGGGTGACTGAACTGCTGAAAGTGAACAGGATTCTTCCTGGAAAGAACAAATATGTATGGAGAGCTTAGTGTTATGTTTAAATGGCAGAAGTGGGGATAAGAAGAATGTTACTGAATCAGTAGAAACTCATTTGTCTGTTGTTACATAAAAACCAGCTTCTAGTGTTTAACTTAATACAGCCAATAACATCTCATTTCATGATAACAGAAGAAAAGCTTTGATTTCCAGCACAGGCTGTAAAACAGATTAAAACAGGAATTTTCCTATTTGTCAACAGCTTTAAGTTCTAAATCTCCAACACGTGCACAATCTACTTATGCAGTCACATAGCATGGATGTTACTCAACTTGCTCAGTTACAACTCCCTCTGGAGCTAAGCAGAACAGAAACTTCTACTTGAAGTCTCAGTTCAAGCTGGAAGGGCCAATGCAGTATAAAAGTCTCCTCAAGCCCTTGGGTTATCACATACTAGCTTCAGGTGATCTGCTTCCACTATTATTTCTGTTCTATGGGCAAGTTACTGCTCACGTGAGTACTTTAAATGCCAGCTTCACTCCATATGGAGCCACCTACTGCATGTTACATTGATTATGCTGTTGAATTTAGTTTGCTACCATGATGTTCCATATGAAATATCAAGTTATAACAATGATATGAAGTTGTAACATAAGATGTAAAAGTTCTGCGTATAGATGAGTCACAGTGACATTAGTGACAAAAACACATTACATTATCCATGGATTTTTGCTCTACAGCACTGACACAGTTGAATCCAAGGTGAGCAAGTAGTGAACACAAAAACTCATGCATCACTGAATGAACATTTCTGCTGCTTCTAGGCAATGTCTAGTTTTCCACCATACAACAAAAGACAGCTATAAGACACTACTCAGAGAGGATTTTGTGTTAAAAAGAACACAGGAAAAAATAGTATAAATTCAGGAGAAATTCACATGACAGACAAAAACATACCACAAAAATTATGTCAAAGCAAACATAATCATATCAAATCTAATGAAATTATCAGAACTAGCATTTAATATTTACAATCTGTACTATTTTACTAGTTGTATCTCTTCATAGTAGTTTAAAAATAAACACTAGCATTCTTGAAGAGCATTTAGAAATCAGATAAATGACATTTCATAAGAGACCTCTCATGGAATTAAAACATCAAGGAAATAATGTAGTTACCAAAGCAGTACTAATTTCAGACATTGATTTCTTCACCACATCTTGTTGGAACACACTGCTCATAAGGTTAAAGCAATGAAGGAGAGGGAAACCAACTACCCATTGTACTCGAAAGAGCATTCAAAGCTGCTCCTCTTTCTAAGCACCTCTAAAACTTAGATTTGTTTCAAGGCAAACACTACACAATGAAAAATATGAATATGCTGTCAATGTGTTCCTTCAAAGCATCCACATACATCACATATACATACATGGTCGGTTAAAAGTATGATTAACTGGCTTTAATCTAACAGAGCTATGTTCATGTTTAGTCTTGTGACAATTCTTGCAAATCAAAGCTGATATTTTTGATACTTTATACTGATAAAAAGCTCCAAGAGAATACTTTATGTGTTATTACAGAGGGTTTTTTTTCCCCTCACAAAGCAATACTTTTGGAGAAATACTGCTGCCAAAGTTTTTAGAACAAGGACTCAAGAACAAATGCACAAACACAGACTTCCATTCCATATTAAATGCAACTAAAATTTGACTTCCTAAACATTAGGAATCCTTCAGTATGTTAAAGCATGAAATCAACTTAACCTTCATGCTGGAGAAAACTTAGCAAAATTAAGCATTTGAGCTACAGGTAATGGATGAGCTTAACTGCCTAATAAAACACATCTTCATCACATTAATGGCAAAATTTGGTTTATATACTGAATGTGAATAACAATTCATTTAGTCATCCTTGTTTGGTTTTTATTTCTAAATAGCTTCACTGGGTTTTCTATTTTCTTTTGTGCTTAGGTGCACACAGATTTATCTAGAGGCCAAAGTCTCACCTAAATGCAGTCCTCCGGTCATCAATCATTTGCTTGCCTCAAAAGCATCTCTCTTCTTTTTGACATATCAGCACATAGCATTCCAGGTCTTTTCTGGATAGAAAGAACTAGCAGGAGGCCAGGCACTCTATACTGATGTTTTGGAATTTCACTGTAATATTTGTATGACACAAACCATTTGTCTGACAGATCTGTCATGATGAAGTGAGATGACAGAAGTAGGAGGAAAGAAAACATGGGTTTTTTCTTCACTCGAAGTATTACCAAAGACATTGTTCAGACAAGGGTTAACAAAGAGCTTGTAAGTACACCTTGTCCTGGTTTTAGGATAGGACAGAAATTATTTTTTAAAAAAGGCAGACTGGCCAATTTATAAAAAGAGTACTTCTTGATTATTCGAGGATGACCAATAATAAGCATTTTAAATATTCAAAGTATGAATAGTTTCAATAAATGCAAACACCTCTCTTAAAAGTTTAATTTGCTAACACAACAAGCCTCCAAGGGTCTATGCTGGGATTTCACAGAGTGGTTGGAGTTGGAAGTGACCTCTGGAGATCATCTAACCCCATGCCTTGCCAGAGCAGGATCTTCTACACCAGGTTGCACAGGAACATACCCAGGTGGGTTTTCAATGTATCTTGAGAAAGAGACTCCATCATCTCCCTGGGCAGCCTGTTCCAGTGCTCTGTCACCCTTAAAGAAATTCCTCTTCATGTTTACATGGAACTTCTTATGCTTACAAGCATTTACATCTCCTCTTCCTGTCAGTACATGTACTGTACGTATAGGGGTGTTTTCATAGAATCAAAGAACTGGAAGTATTTTACTTCTTTTCTTTTTAAATGTACCTTCATTACTTATTCCCTGCAACACCTCATCTTCTAATTTGCTGAAGTTCTTCATACCATTTTTAGGTTATATTAGCATCCAGCAAGACACTCCTGTCATGCCATTTGCTTCTCATCAGTCCCAGTTTACCAAAAGACTTTTTTAAAAATCAAAGCTTGTACTGACTTTACTATTTTCTCTTCCATTGTTAATACAATACTTCTTAAAAATAAGCTATCTTATCTAGTTTTAATTTTGCTTTACCTGTAACAGCCTGCTCCATACATGCAAGGTGTCCTCTTACGCTTCATCTGTTTGGAGCTGTCTGAAGCATCTGCACTCCTGGTTGAATCAGAAATCTCAGTCCCAGAATCCAGATTTGCATCAGGCTCAAGAATCCCTTCCTGGGCACTCAAACTTTGGGAAGTCCTGCCCCAGTGAGCTTGTTGGCTTGTAGAACCAGTAATCTGCTCTTTGTTTTCTGTTTCCTCGGTTACATTTGTTTTACTGGAGATCTGACCTAGTCTTTTAGAACATTTACTATGCAGCTGCCTATCATTATTTTCCAGAGAATTTCCAGGGTTTTTTGTTCCAGTCTTGCCATTTCCTTCCATGTGTCTCATGGTACTCTCAAGGGGAAATCCAGATGTGTTCTGTGGAACAAGGTTACATTTTGAAGGACCTGAAAATTTAGACTCTAGAGAATTAAAAGCTCTAAGGTCAAACTCTGCCTCTTCTCATCGTTCTGCTTTTCAAAACCAGAGAAGCATAGAACAGTCAGCTTGGAAGGAACATCAAAAAAAATCAAAAGCTTTTACAACTTTCTACTCCACTTTCCAAATTGAAGTTAGCTGCAAAATGCAGCTGAGTAAAAGGCTCAAGAACACAAAGACACACTCACAATTTAAAGAGAAACTCAACCTAGAGCTTCTGTTCTTAGCTTCAGTTTCCTCACAACACAGACAGGCTCCTCTCTCACCACTTCAGTTTGTTAACAGACTTTAACCTAAATTAACTTTAAATCCATACTGCACCTATAAAATGAATGGGAGCTATACATACATAGTATATATATATATATACATAGTTAGACATATGCACTATGTGTACATTGTTGTACAGGAATCAATTTAAACCCTTAAGTACCAAGGTAGAAGTGATACATATATAGATATATTTATCTGTATAAGGAGATTCCCGACATACACTTTGAACTTAATCCCACCCCAAGCCATCCTCAATGCTTCTGCTCACAATTAAATCATAAAACATTTTGCCAGTATATACCAGCACTTCTGACACTCTTTTCTACTTTTGCCAAGCACTACATTTTAAATTTTTAAATATATGCACACTTGAAATGAGAAACTTGTGCTCTAGAAGAAGAATGAGATACATAACTAAGACAGGAACACTGTCCCAACAACTGAGACATTATGTGGAAGTGTACCTCAAGGCTGAAATACTTGGATGCACTGCAGAAACAGTCAAAGATTTGAACAACTGTTGTTCAAACTGTTCAACTATTGTTGTTCAAATCTCTCTGTGGAGAGCTTCAATGCTCTCAACAGTTGATTATCTAGGTCCTCCATGAGTAAATTTAGACTTACTTTAGAAGGATGTGTTTGGTAGAGCTTGAAAATTAGCTGGTGTCTTCCTATTCGATTTTGTTACTTTCAATGCAAGTTTCAGAGAATGTTAACCAAAACTCAGAAACAATTACATCTGAGCAGCAATGTGATTAAGAAAGAGTTGTCATTTGATATCAAACCACCCTGAAAACAGCATATTTAGTAAGTCAACCTGGAGACACAAGGTAACTCTTCTATTAATATTCACATTTGACTTGGCAAAAACCTGCCATTTAGAAAAAAAAACCAAACACAAAAATCTAAACAACTAAAATGGTAGCTTATTCTTTCTCTTGCAAAAGGACAAAATTACTCCAATTACTCTAACGTGCCACTTCCCTTTGTGACTTTACTATACATTTCAATGCATTTTCCATACTGTACATTATGAGCCTAAACATTTCCATATTTATTAAGATGATTAGTTAAAAAATAGGCCACAATCAAAGAAATTCAGAGACAACAGGACTACTTACACTAGCTAGAGGCTGCATGTGGCCTCACTGCCATCAAGTGGCTGCTGACACTTGGAAGAATTAATATTCTTTTTACTTCCCACCCTACAGCACATTTTTCTCAACCACCTTAAATTATTTTGCCTTTGTTATTAAAAATTCCAATCTTTTAGAGCTCTCTGATTATTATTTTTGCTTGCACCAATCCATTTTTTCCCTGTAATGTTCTGAAGGCAATTTCTTACTACACTCAAGATAAAAATTATTTATGAATTTATGAGGAGAAAATAAGAATTTACACTTACAAACTGCAAAATTAAATAATTCGTTATGTAGTCATTCACCTTATAAATCTGACAAAGAGAAAACAGCACTGCAGGTGGTATTAATGCACCAGCTAACAACAAAGCTCTCCACTCAGAATGCCTTTGAATTAAAAGGTATCACTTTTCCATATCAAAGCTACCCTGAGGGATAGAATCATAAAATCATAGACTCGTTCAGATTGGAAGGGGCCTTAAAGATTGAGTTCCAACCCCCCGCCATATGCTGGGACACCTCCCACTAGATCAGGCTGCTCAATGCCTTATCCAGTCTGGAATGCTGTCTATGAGTACATTGTTAATTAACTGTTAAGATTATTTGAAATAATCAGTACCCAACAGTTTTCACTGTCAAAACTGATGAAGCTTACCAATTCATACTATTTTATCAGCTCCTGGAACAGATACAGGCAATTCTAATGGTACAGATTCCTTTCCCATGCAGTGAATGATACAGAAACACCTCCCATGTTTGTTCACACTTAAAGTCAGTGAAAGCCACACTTTGCCCTCACCAGAATTTGTTCTGTCTTTGACAATGATACTTCTCAGGTAATTGTTAGCATTTAATAAGCATTTAATGACCATAAATGCAGCTGTACTTTAAAGGAGCAAAGACATGCTGACCAGCTGGACTGAAGTTCCTGCTCCCTCACAACCACAGATAAATTTGGATTTCAGATTGCTTTTTTTCTTCTTTTTTCTGGACTTGGATTTTGAGATAGTGCCATAAGCACACTCCTTGCTGTCTTTCTTCAAGATATAGCAGTTGCTAAGCCACCTACCACAATTTTCTGACCACAGAACTTCACCAGCCACAACCACACTAGTTCAGGTAAAGTCTGGTGTTACTTTACATCAGTATCAAAGGGTTCTAGGAAAAAGAAGCATCACACCAAGCTACTCCTACGACCAGTTCTTTGGACCCTATTTTCCAGCTTCTTGTTGGAAAGTCTGGTAATTCTGTGGAAAATACAGAGCTGAAATTGCATATCCCAAAAGGGAAGTGCAGAAAACCAAGTCTCTTCCAGGTGCTTGCTACAGGAAGCCTGGCATTTCAAAACAACTCTTAACATATCATGACCAGAACACACAGTTACGTTGTAAACCCAGCCTCTAACATGACACTGCCAACTACAATCTTGTTTTCTGAAATACTGTTCTACCATGAGACAAAAAATTACCTGAGATGAAAGGGCAGGGATGGAAAGACAGCTCCTTTCCCCCTGATCCTGCTCTTCACTCTCCAAATCCTCTATTGTTCCTTCAGAAGCTAACTGTTCTTCCTGCTGCATGTTTTCTTCTGATTTTACTGAATCCATATTAGTTTCTCCCCTTCTTTGGATTTTTTTCATTTTACTGCCTTAAAAGGAAAATATAAGTACTTTCAGAATGCAACTTTTACAATGAAATCCTGACCCCATTAGAAATCTAAAAGTACATCTTAAGCAGCACATTGGGCAAAAAGCATGTGCAACAGCAGTTATGCATTTGCTATTTCAACACCATCATTTCAACAATCAAAAACTCCCACCCCCCCAAAAAAAAACCTCAACAATCAATCACAGGAAAATAATCACAAGTGCAGGACTCAGTGTGAGTCACATGAGGACAAGACATCAGACAGTGTCAGTCCTTGGGCACTTTTTTCATCTGAGGGGATAAAGCCAGTAGGCAAAAGCCTAGATTTGGAAAGGAGGAAAAAAAATAAAGAAAAAAACCCTCAAAAGAGCAAAATTTCTTTTGCTTTTTATAACTACCTCAAAACTAGCTTTTAAGGACAGGAATGGGCAGGGTAGCCAATAGCATATCACAGTGGTGTTCAAAGCCAGAAATGCCCACGTCATGCCATCCAGATGCTTGCATTTACTACAGGAATTGGCCAGACACTACATTAAATACTTTTCCTGGTCTGCTCAGGCACCAAGTGACAAATAGTAACTGTAAACAAAGGCACTGAAGAATAATTGTTGGACACGAAAGAGTGAACTTGCAACCATCAGCCACGGTCGATACACTTGGACTGATTAAAGAAGGAAGCTCAGCCACTAGCATCTAAACCACCTCACACCTCACCACAGAAGGGCAAGCAGGGTAGGGCATGCTGCCTTCAGCAGAAAGGGGCAGAGAAATGCAGGAGAAGCACAGTTAATGAGCTTAGTCATTTCCCTTTTCCATTCTTTAGTCCTTCAGTTCTGCTAATGAAAATCATCAGAGCCATAAGAGCCTCAAAATAAGTTTGCCCAAGAATGTCTAATGGTGGCTTTAGAACTCTATAAGCTCTCGGGATGAAAACCAGACATGCTAGCAAATTTCCCCTGGCTTGTGCCAACATTGCACCTTTGTGTCCACCAAACACTGTCTTCTGATACTGCTACAACTGACAGACAGTGATTGAAGCTTGTCAGTCATTTCTTTTGCAGGAAGACCAAAAGGGAATGCCTCATACTAGTAAGAAATTACTACAATGCAACAAACTACTCCTCCTAGGAAGAAAATCTGTACTCAAAATGATCACACCTGATTCAGTCACAGTTAAGAATAAGCTAACACACATCAACACCCCAAAAAAATCCCACTTGGGAAACCAGAAGTATGTAAATTTAGAAGGGCAATCCATCTGTCATTTAAATGTGGAGAAGAAGGCTCGGAATTGAGGTCACAGAAACTACCTAGGACTTACATACTAAAAAAAACCAAAACAAAACAGGTGAGTATACAATAAAGAAGTTCAGAGCATCAAAAGTTCAGCTGCCCAAAAAGAGTGCTATTACCTGGCATTTAAAAGGGGGTAAGAAAAAAAAAATCAAGTGAACAGAAAGAGTTCCATAGAACTGACAACAGAGCTCAGTCTCTGCCAGCTGCCAGGCACAGAACACAGAAAAGTAAAAGATTAATACTTTCTATCACCACTATTATAATTTAAGAAAACAGTATGAAAGCACATGAACATATGTAGGTATAGAAATGTATCACACTATAAACCCACCTCCTTTTGTTGCCGGCTCAGAAATCCTCTGATCTGGGAGACCTCCTTCCAGCATCCAAGGCGGAAGCACTCTCTTTCTTCGAATACATTTTGATTGTTCCTTTTCATTATTATCAGAAAGAGGAACCTGAAACAACGATTATTGGTTAGTACCTTCTTCCAGTTACAAAAGAAGGGGGACAAAAATCTAGATCACAAGTTTGCATACAGCTATGTCCTTTGCCACACTACTGGATACACATCAGAAGACCAAAGAAAAAATCTCACCAAGTCCATACACTCATACAGACTGTATTAAAGCCATGTTTACCCAGCAACACTTTAAAAAAAAAAATGGCAAGAGATCTTTTGCCTTCTCTGAAGAAGACACTGGCTGCCAGGGAAAAACAGTGGAGTTATTTATCTGTGGGTTTGTAAGGACACAACTCCATCAAAACCTCAGGATTCAAATGAGACAGACTGCTAGTATATTATAAACAGGCATTACGTAGAGCCAGCACAAGGCATCTACAGTCAAACCACACACTCTCCAGATACAAACTCCTGAGGCTTTTAGGCTGATTGGAAGGAGTCATTAATTCCTCTAGGCCTTCACAGCTACTCAGGACACGGTTATTGAAAGAGAGCAGAGAAGTGTATTTTTTTTCTGCAACACTGAACTGAGCTACTGAATCATTAGTTCAGAATATTCCTGCAGCAATAGTGGTTTTTTGTATCTTCCAGAGAAAATGGTTTAGGAAACAAAACACCTTCACTTCATTCTCAATGCATGCTCATAAATAATAACTTGAAAATTAAACACTCACCAAATGCCCGGAAACAGCCTCATTTTTCCCCATTTTTACAGCTCCCAGTTTGTCACAGTTGGAATGTGCGGGTTCTATTCACAGTGGATTGCAAGACATCTCATAAGATAAACAGCTGGTGCTTCTTCTGCATCAGCCTCCTGATTTTCTTCTGAGAAAGCAAATTAACTTTTAGCTAGAGACACTAATTATGAATGCAAACATGTACTCTTCAAGTACACAGAACTTCATCTGGATGCTTGCCATTAATATGCATCCAAGCTGAACATAACATGTTTTAAACACACTTAGAAAGAAATTAAACATGACTTTCTTTCCATCTTCTAAAAAACTTTGACTCAAAGTTCTTCCAATCGCTGCATACATAACTTTTACCAGGCACAGACAGAACTTCAACAAAGTGGAAATTACAGATTAGAATTTGCTTTCCATAAACCTGTGTAACTTCCCAATATTTTTTTCTATACCAATAGTTCAGTAATAGCATTAAGATAGAGTTTTCCACTACCAGATGCCCAGGAATCCAGCACTTCAAATCACAGAATGGTTCGGATTGGAAGGGACTTTAAAAGACTATCTGATTCCAAACCCCCTGCCCTGGGCAGACACCTCCCACCACAACAGGTTGCTCAAAGCCCCATCCAGCCTGGCCTCGAACCCCTTAAAGGACAGGGAAGCCACAGCTTCTCTGGGCAACCTGTGCCAGGGACTCAGTCATAGAATAGACTGAGTTTGAGTTGGAAGATCATGTAGTTCCAACTCCCCTGTCACAGGCAGGGACACCTTCCACCAGATCAGGTTGCTCAGTGCCTCATCCAGCCTGGCCTTAAACATCTCCAGGGAGGGGGCATCAATTTGTTTCTTCCCTCCAGCCTGAATCTCCCCTCTTCCAATTTACATCCATTATTTCTAGTCCTGCCATCACATATCCTACTAAATAGTCCTACCCCAGCCTTTCTGTAGCCCCCTTCTGGTACTGACAAGCTACTGTGAGGTCCCCCCGGAGCCTTCTCCAGGCTGACCAACCCCAATTCCTTCAGCCTGTCCTCATAAAGGAGGTACTCCACCCCTCTCATCACCTTCAGAGGAAAGATCTTCTTCCTAATCTCTCCTCTTCAGTTTCTAACGAGTTCTCTCGCTCTATTGCTCCACTCCCTGATCAAGAGTCCCTCTGCCTCTTTCCCGTAACCTCTTTAGGTATTAGAAGGGCTAGAGCCCCGCAGCCCTCCCTTATCCAGGCTGAACAGCCCCAACTCTCTCAGCTTATCCTCGCAGAAGTGCTCCAGCCCCCCGGAGTCACCCTCATGGCCTCCTCTGGACCCTCTCCATCAGGCCCACGTCCTTCCCGCGTGGGGAGCCCCAAAGTCGGAAGCAGCACTCCCGGTGGGGTCTGCACAAGCCCAGCGGCTTATAGAGGAGAAACACCGGAGGGCGAGCTCTGCTCTGCTCTTCCCCGCCAGCCCTTCCCGAGCGACTCGCAGAGGAGGCGGCGGCGGCCACCTTTTCTCCTCGACACAAGGAGACGAAGCCACACCGAAGCCCTCAGTCCGCTCATCCCGAGGGACGGCGCCCGCCTTACCTCAGGTGAGACCGCCATCACCCAGCGGCGCCGTCTGATAGCGTCACAAGCCATTACGTCACTCGCCTCCGCCGNTCCCTTATCCAGGCTGAACAGCCCCAACTCTCTCAGCTTATCCTCGCAGAAGTGCTCCAGCCCCCCGGAGTCACCCTCATGGCCTCCTCTGGACCCTCTCCATCAGGCCCACGTCCTTCCCGCGTGGGGAGCCCCAAAGTCGGAAGCAGCACTCCCGGTGGGGTCTGCACAAGCCCAGCGGCTTATAGAGGAGAAACACCGGAGGGCGAGCTCTGCTCTGCTCTTCCCCGCCAGCCCTTCCCGAGCGACTCGCAGAGGAGGCGGCGGCGGCCACCTTTTCTCCTCGACACAAGGAGACGAAGCCACACCGAAGCCCTCAGTCCGCTCATCCCGAGGGACGGCGCCCGCCTTACCTCAGGTGAGACCGCCATCACCCAGCGGCGCCGTCTGATAGCGTCACAAGCCATTACGTCACTCGCCTCCGCCGGCCCGAAAAGCCCAAAGATTAAGCTTAAAAACAACGCACTTTCCGCTGCCAACGGGAGGGAGGTGGGGAGATGCCAGCTGGTGGAGGAGCAGTGACGCCGGGCTCGGCTGGCCCCGGCCACCCGGAACCACGGTGAGAGGGTGGGAAGAAAGGATGGAGGGGACTGCGCTCCGCTCAGCCGCTGGCCGGAAGAAGGGAGGAGAAGGAGAAGAGGAAGACCCGGATCAAGACCCGTCCGACTTCGTGTCTGTTCTCCCTC
Organism: Turnix velox; assembly: GCA_013400935.1. Taxonomy (NCBI): domain Eukaryota; kingdom Metazoa; phylum Chordata; class Aves; order Charadriiformes; family Turnicidae; genus Turnix; species Turnix velox. The sequence continues at coordinate 103,323 of VZTY01009367.1, read as the reverse complement.
CCGAGGTCAGCTGCCGCATCTTCGGCGATCTGGACGTGGAGAGCTTATGTCAGGCGTCCGTGACGTGCAAGGGCTGGCACCGCGTCATCGAGGGCAGCGAGAGGCTGTGGAGGCACCACTGCCTGAGCGTCAGGGCCGTCTGCCGCCGGGAGATCGACTGCGACCGGGGAAACGGCCTCTCCTGGAAGGTAAACCCTAACGGCGCGGCTTCTGACGCTGCTGACAGGGGTAGTAACGAAATTATGTCAGCAGACCTCACCTGTGCCACCTTGGTGAACCCCAAGGGTTGGACCTGTCTGGTTAAACGCATGCAGAGGTGACTGCAAAGCTGTTTTGTTCCCCACCCAAGACCACACCAGGCTACACTTGTCACATCTCACTTCGCCCTCTTGCAGTCCAGTCCTCATCGTCACAGAATTATTTATTTAGGTTGGAAGGGCCCTTGAAGATCACCCAGTTCCAACCCTGCTGCCATGGGTGATTCTATTTTCCACCCACTCAGAAAAAGTGAAAGACCAAGACCTGTTCTTAGTAGCAGTGTCCCTTCCTGGGCTTAGTGGCTGGATACCCAAAGACACATTACAAATCCCTTTTCTAGCATTGCTCTTCCAATGCAAAACTTAGTGGTATTGAATCAGTTCATTTCCCAGATTTGATCTGTCTGTTTTTCCTCCCAGATCACGTTACTGAGAAACTACTGGAAAAGCAAAGTGAAGCAAGAATGGCTGAGTGGGAAATACAGCAACATTCCTTCACAAAACAGCCTGCCAGAGAAAAGCATGTACCCAATGGACGTCGACACTTGGGGAGAAATCCTGGAAGCAGAACTTGAGAGATGAAAAACCAGGGCTGGTTCTTGCAACTCAAGAACCTTTAATCAACAACTTACAAACTAACAAACTGTTTATATTTTGCTGTTCTGAATCAGTTGTGTTTGCAAACATATGATGAAAGCTTCTCAGAAAAACAAAAATCTGTCATGTCTTTTTTTTTTTTTTAATTTGCACTTTATCTTATTTTCTGTAAATTTCAAAGCAAGAGTAATTTTATATTTTGAGTTGTAATTTTATATTTGTAAATTTAACATTCTGCTGTATTGTCAAAAAGATGTTGATTGTACTTTTAATTTGCATTTTTTACTTTGAAAGATATTGATATTAAGAAAAAAAATGTGTTTAAGTATATTGTAACAGACAATACAACATGAGAGCCCACAAAGGAAGGCAGTGAAAAGGGGCAAATCCAGACACTGGGAGGAAAAAAGGACAATGCAGTCACTTTAGGATCAGCTGAACATCCCCAGACACAGATCCCAGACGCCAGGCAGGAGTGAAGCAGCCAATCTGCCATTAGCAGATTTTAGTCATTTGCACAACAGGGAGCAAAGCAAAATTTACTGTTTTAAATGAAATAACTCATAACCATGTATATATTTTATTACAGCGGTTCTGGTCTNTTTTTTTTTTTTTAATTTGCACTTTATCTTATTTTCTGTAAATTTCAAAGCAAGAGTAATTTTATATTTTGAGTTGTAATTTTATATTTGTAAATTTAACATTCTGCTGTATTGTCAAAAAGATGTTGATTGTACTTTTAATTTGCATTTTTTACTTTGAAAGATATTGATATTAAGAAAAAAATGTGTTTAAGTATATTGTAACAGCCAATACAACATGAGAGCCCACAAAGGAAGGCAGTGAAAAGGGGCAAATCCAGACACTGGGAGGAAAAAAGGACAATGCAGTCACTTTAGGATCAGCTGAACATCCCCAGACACAGATCCCAGACGCCAGGCAGGAGTGAAGCAGCCAATCTGCCATTAGCTATGCATTTTAGTCATTTGCACAACAGGGAGCAAAGCAAAATTTACTGCTTTAAATGAAATAACTCATACCCATGTATATATTTTATTACAGCGGTTCTGGTCTTCCATTCCCCCACTCTTGCACTCCTAATCTGAGGGTCAAGGGTTTGAGTCCCCGTCCAGGTATGAGGCTTGTCAGAGTTGGGCTGATGGTTGGACTAGATGATCTGAAAGGTCCCTTCCAACCTAGATGACTATGACTATCATTCTGCCCCTGTGCCACCTCCTCAGCTTCTCAACTCTCTTCCTCTTAAAGGCACCCTGGCAGTATCCATCACTCCAGAGAGTGCCAATTCCTACACCAGCTGATCCAGGCTCATCTCTTCCCTCTCCTACCTTCAAGGAAAAAACATCAAAATGTATATATGTATATTATGTATATATATTTTTGTAGTCAGGTGAAACAAATTCAGAAAGTTTGGTTTTTCCTACGTGATGATCTCCCATCACACATACCTTGCTTTACCAGCTCCAGGTTTTGGCACTAGTTTTACAAACTGCTGCTAGCACAAGAAGAGATGCCTGTCATGTTACTTGGTATAGAAGAATGACAGAATCCATTTATTTCAATTCTGTTTGAACCTTTCCCTGCCTACTTTGCACTAAAGAGTATAAAGTAAGTGGAAAAAACCCGAGGAAGGTACATACATTGCTTGAGGTTTTCCTATAAAACTCAGTCACCAATCTAGGACCCACATTCTATAGGAATACTTTTGCTATGTTTATGAAACTTTGCTAATATGAAGTGATTTTAAATCAACTACTGCATACTTTGGCAGAGGACACTTGTTGCAACATAAGGGCAGAAGTGTCCTGACTTGAACATGAGGATCAGTGCAGCTCCATCTGTGACAAAAAGTTTACTGGAATGAGGTCCAGCCCTTACCTTTAAGTAACACTAGATGGAGCACCTTTGCTCTGAAAATACAAACCATAGTCCTTAGGGCTGAGACGTAGTAGTGGGTTTTTAGAATAGTAGAATGGATTGAGTTGGAAGGGACCTTCAAAGGTCATCTAGTCCAACCTCTCTGCAGGGACATTTGCACTAGATCAGGTGGTTCAGAGCCTGAGCAAGCCTGGCCTTGAATGTCTTCAGGGATGGGGCCTCCACCACCTCTCTGGGCAACCTGTGTCAGTGCCTCACCAACCTCATGGTGAAGAACCTTTTAATGTATGGTAGTGATAGTTAAACATTGCATTAGTTTAATCTTATTTCCAATTTAAACATTTGTATTTTCTCACTAGTTATTTCCCCATTGCAGAATACCTGATGAAAACACCTAGTATTTTTTTATTCCTTTTTATGGCAAGTGTCTGGGCTCACAGGCTGTTTGTTGCAGATCTCCTCATCTATAAGCAAAGAAACAAGTGAAACTGGTAGTGCTAAAATGCTTCCAAGAACAATATGTTGCCTGATCCCTTTTCTAGTTTGGAGCATTCAACAGATTACATTAAAACTGATACACTTTCCTCACACCATTAGAACAGGTTTTCAGGTCATCAGCACCAGTACTTTTCCTAAATGATTAATATAATTTCTAATTGAAACAGCTTTCTCATCAACAATGTATCTAGTTAGCATAAAGGAAAAAAACCTAAAAAACAAACCAAACAACAAAGCAAGCCATACAAAGCAAACCCAACAACAAAGCAGACAACAGCAAAACAAACCCAACAACAAAGCAGACAACAGCAAAACAAACCCAAGCCATGCCTAAGCAAAACAGGTTTCCCACTGATGGTGTTGCCTCACTCCCTACTCACAGTATCTCTTACCCTGGTTTTAAGAGAGCTAAAAGTGAAAAAAATGTGCATACAAATTAATTATGAAGAAAATAATACTAGCAGGAGTGGAGGAGTGTGGAAGCAGGCTCCTTCTCACCCCAAGAATACCCAATTTATTCATCATATGACAGGAAAAGTGCGCAAGAATGGATCTGGTCCTCTACCCTTCCTCCTGTAACCTCCATTCTCTCCAACTCCTAGATATTTATCCAACCTTTCTGCTCCTTCTGCTGTCAGTTCTTACGTATTTGCCCTAGGATATAATTTTAAAATACTCTAATCTGGCATAAATCCTGACACAGAGTTGTTTCACCATACACTTCACTGTAGCTTCTGCCCACTGAAGTATGAGTGTATGGATCTGTCATGTCTCTCCCTCTGTCCAGATCAGGTGGCTGTGACTCTTTAAACACACCAGGAATTGAACACTGAACTAGGAAATTAGACAAGATATTGATCATTAAATCAGAAGCAGAGGTGTTAGAAGTTTTTCATGAAAGTCCCTCTGAAATGAAATAAACACAAGTATTAAAAGACAAGTCTTTATGAAAACAAAACCTTCTTCTTCTCCCCAGTCTGAGCCCCTGCTTTGAGGGCTGACATTCCCCCTGGAGATTTTATTACAGCTGTTCTGGTCTTCCATTCCCCCACACTCTGCCCCTGTGTCACCTCCTCAGCTCTCTTCCTCTTAAAGGCACCCTGGCAGTATCCATCACTCCAGAGAGTGCCAATTCCTACACCAGCTGATCCAGGCTTGTCTCTTTCCCCTCCTACCTACAAGGAAAAAACATCAAAATAGCAGCAACAGGAAGACCATACTGGTGCCTGTATTAACATTAATGCAGAGGTTAGACATGACCCCAGGATAGGAGACAGCTACCCTCATGTTTAGGTGGCTGGTGAAATCCTGTTCTGCTTCAGTGCCCAGCTCTCTCACTTGAAAGTTACTGAGGAAGTAGAAAGTTCTAGTTTAGCAAAAACCACCAACTTTCCCTTTGCATTCTCGTGCTACTTCTACCCTCCTACTTGAAGATGTTAGCTGCAGAAAGCTGCTAGAGTTGCCCAAGCATCCCATCAGGCATGCAGCCTTCCTGCTTTTCCCTTTCCTACCCACCCAGCTGTGCTAAGGCAATGGCCTTTGGGGAGGAACTTTTTCCATGCAGAGCAAATAGCCCATTCTCTACCCACACACCCCAACTACACAACACAGACTCAAACCAGCCCTGCTTCTGGGATAGAAGAAAAAAAGTTTCCCTGCTGCACAAAAAAGGTCTTGAGCTTCTGAACATCAAAATGCCCAGTACTGAAGCTCAGTCTCAGGTCTCCTGAGGTCAGTATTTTATTTCTGCACTTCCCAACGGCAGTGTTCCTTGTGACTACTCAGTATCACAATGCACTGTTTCTGAAGGGAGGAGCTGAGCCTGTGGCTTTTTTTCCACCATGCAGCAGGATGTGGTTTCCACCCATTGCCATTACAAGTCAGGCTAAACAAAAAAACAAGCATGAGATGTTTACTTACTTTAGATTTTTCTTCATTAGAACAATTAATTTTCAAAGTTTTCTTTTCCCCCCCAAGAGGAATCTTTTTCCCAATAGACTGGCACTACAGTTTCATATCTGGAAGGTCCCAAGTGACAGAATTATTCTACCTGAAGACAAGAGTTGGGCTCAGGACTGGGATCAGCTGCCTCGACCCTTCAGAACCAACAGGAGGGTGATAAAAGCATGCAGAATGGGAGGATCTGGGTGGTTATTTTTCTCTCCAAATGAACTTTGGTAGAGGCATATCAGATTCCAGAGAGCATTCTGATACTCTGTGGCTGTTTTTCAGCTTGTTCACAAAATTCTGTCCCCAAAACCGTGGAAGAAGTCATCAGCTGCATTTAACACTGAATCAGCAACCACAATGCCACTAAGAATTGGGGCTTAGTGGTGTGTTTTGTTGTTTTGGGTTTTGGGGTTTTTTTTCAGGCCTCAGCAGTAAGGTTTAGGCCCACTCCTAGTATTCTGGTAAAACAAGAAAACCTGAGCTTCAACTGTGGGGAGGAGGAGAAGAGGTGATGGACAGCAAACCCAGAGGTCCCAGGAGACAAACCAAGATGAAACTCAAGAGGACAATTCCCTTTACCAGCACAGATACCTCTGCAGCCCCCTCTAGCTCCTCAAATTTCTCTATCCTTGAAGACATTCAAGGCCAGGCTTGATAAGAGGCTGAGTGACCTGATCTAGTTTAAGATGTTTCTTCTCTCTGATGGGAGGTTGGACTAGATGACCTTTGAAGGTCTCTTCCAACTCCGTGCATCTGTGAAAACTGCCCTGTCCAACAGCATATGACCCACACTCAGTAACTGTAAATTTATGAAGTAAGGAGGAAATAATAACAAAAAAATCCCAAAACAAAACAGGTATAAGGTTGAGCAAGTTTGTAACAGAGGGAACTTCACACAAATCAAACAAGCACCCTAAGCCTTTGATCCTAACAAGTGAAAGAGGAAAAGCTGAGAAAGGGAAAATACAGCAGCAGTTTCTTAAACAAAGTATGACAATACCCCATAAGAACTTTATTCAGCTAAAGGAATATTTTCAGTAGCTTCCACTATTTTTCCATCCAAGTGCTAAAGAAATGTACAAGTTTAGCTAGGGAATCCTAACACCTAGATTTCACAAGGTGCAGTATATACAATCATTAAACAGTATGACCAATAAAAGAAGTGTGCCTCAAGTTTTATCCAGTGTGGATAACCAAACTAATCAGCTTTTCTATTGTACTTTCATTCTTGAACATCACTAATCTGTAGATATTTTATCACTAAATTATACTGCTCTAATGTGCAACTCTTAGAGACGTGCACTTAGACACAGTAATGGCAAAGGCTCTGCAAATGCTTAGACAGAAAGACTGAGATGGCACTTGATACCCATGAATCCTAGAATCACAGAATTGTTTGGGTTAGAAGGGTCCTTAAAGATCAGCACAATCAGGTTGCTCAAAGCCCTGTCCAGCCAAACCTTGAACACCTTCAGGGATGGGGAAGACACGATTTCTCTGGGCAGTATGGGCCAGAGGCTCACCACCCTCACAGGAAAGAATTTCTTCCCAATATTAAACCTAAATTGCTCCTCTTTTAATTTCAAAATATTACCCCTCGTCCTATCACTCCACTCCCTAATAAAAAGTCCCTCCACAGCTTAACTGTAGGCTTCCTTCAGGTACTGGTAGGTCACTCTAAGGTCTTTCTGGAGCCTTCTCTTCTCCAGGCTGAACAGCCCCAAATCTCAGCTTGTCCTAACCAAACATCTATATACAATACATAGGTATGAGATCAGTGGAAGCTTTTGCTATCACTCTACAGTGGTGACAGAAGGCCACATGATATTTGTTTGCTTATGTATATGAGTTCCATTCTGTAGTGCCTAAAAAGTGGAGCCACAAGCTCTTTTTATAGATTAGGAAGTTTAAATCAAAACAGTTTTAAAGAAGAGGAGGCAGGGTTGGGGAGAAAAGGGAAATTCAAGCTGTAACTTGAGAAAAAAAAGGAAGTAAAAAACCCCATAAAACTTATTTTAGTACTTATGTACCAGAACAATGAAATATTTCCTTCTGTAAGAGAAGTGTACAGAAGCATTAAAAATCTGATAATCTGATATAAATGGCTCTTCCCATTATTCAAAACCATAACCACCTCACATGGGTGTAGATTTTTCTTCTGCTTCCTGCTTCCCTCTTCCCAGGCATGTACAGATACATGATCAGGGAGTAGAAAGGTAGGATGAGAGGTAAACATTTTAAACTGAAAGAAGGAAGATTTAAATGATAAATTAGGAGCTAATTCTTTGCTGTGAAAGTGTTGAGTCCCTGGAAGAGGCTGCCCAGAGAATTTGTAGCTACCCCATCCCTGCTGTGGTTGAAGACCAGGTTGGACAGGGTTTGGTGCAGCCTGGGCTTCTTCAACCTCCCTTCCAACTCAAACCATTTTATGATTCTATAGCTTAAGCCTTCAAAAGTAAGACACCTACACTGAGTAGAAGCACTGAAATACCAAAAATATATACTTCTATCCTTCATATATACTTTAGTGCTTTTTAGACTTTTCTTTAGAATGTGGAAGTGGGTACAATAAAAGACTGATTATCCATTAATCCATTAATTAATTAATCCATTAATTGATAACCTACCAGGCTGCAATACACTGTTCTTGTTTATTTGATAGAGGGGCTAGCAACAATATTAAGAAAGTTCTCAATTTCCTTTTAATATCTGCATTTGAAGATGGGGGAAGAGGTTTATTAATAATCAAGATTTTGGTGAAAGATATACACACGGCAAGTTTTAAAAAAATACTAGTATTGTTTCCTTCCCTTTTAGCTGATGTAAAGAAAAATTCATCATTTTCATGAGCATTTGTCTTTGGTTTCTTTCCTCACTCATCCTCAGTCTTTCTTTAGTGGATGGACAGGGAAATCTCAAGAAAAAGGCAGATCCTGTGCAGGCAAGGCAAAGATATTTCCTACCCTCTGTTACTCTTGGCAGTCAAATGAGTATGAAAAGCAGCACTTTTGCCAGCTTCCACGCACAGCTCTACTCTCCCTTCAACCAAACTGAAAGGTAAAAACATTAAGTTATTTACAAGAACCAGAAAGAAAGTGTAGAAAGCCACAGTTTTGGTTTTAAATGCAAAGTAGGAAGTCCTGTGTTCTAATCTGGTAAAAAAAGTATGCTTATTTTGAAGCGAAATGAGAAGCTCTATTTCAAGAAGCCTCATGAGTAACAACAAAAGAAGATTGCTTTCAGTCAGAGAAATTTCAAGGGTGTTTTCTGCTTGCTTGGCGTGCAGATCGCCAACCAGCTATTTCAAGAAGTGAAGTAGTTCCTAAAATACACTCAAAAGGTGATGAAGTAACCACATTCAAATTATTCTTCATGCAACAGATTCACAGTTCACTTATATCATCATCCCACCCAAAAGATATAACTCACAGACACAGATGGTGGCTTCCTGCTACATTCAAGTTGCAGACAGATCAGGGTTGTGCCTTGTTTTCACACTGATGCTACTTCTACAGGCTTGGCCACAAGACATCTCCTGTTTCATGATCCAATCTATTCCACTTCCGTTTACATTAGAACAAACTCAACATATTTCCTTAAAAATTATTCAAGCAGGTAGGCTAAAGAACTCAACACTACTTATAGACTGACACATACAGTTCTCTCAAGAGGTTGAAGTTATCCAGCCCCAAAAAAAAACCCTCCAAAAGGTGTCTGGTGAGAAAATATAACAAGATCATGTATCTTCACAGGAGCCAGCAGGAAATTAAAACAGGAGAGAGAAATTTGCAGCTTAGCTTCAAGTCTCCTACTGCACATAGCAGTTCCATGTTAAGCACAACCAAACCTCAATACATAGAACCATAGAATGCATTGAGTTGGAAGGAACCTTCAAAGGTCATCTAGTTCAACCCCCTGCAGTGAGCAGAGGTATCCTGCATTACATCAGATCCCTCAGAGCCTCATTGAGTCTGGTCTTGAATGTCTCCAGGGATGGGGCCTCCATCACCTCTCTGGGCAACCCTTCCATTGTGTCTCACCACCTGCATGGGGAAGAACTTCTTCCTGATGTGTCATCTAAACTTGTCCTGCTCTAGTTTAAAAACATTGCCCCTTGTCCTATCACTCCAGGCCCATGGAAAGATGCCAGTTCATAAGCAAACACACATGCACTTCACAAAACAAAAACTGAGGGCACTTTCAGAAACATCAACTGCCAGCAGCAACTAGCGTAGGACTATTAGGGATGTACTTTGTTTCTTAAAGCTTCTACTGTAGTCTCCTGTGGTTTTAAAATTAGTTTAAAAACATTGCCCTCAATCAAGAAAAAAACCTCAATCAAAAAAAAACCAAACAAAACAACCAACCAACCAAAGAAACTCCCTCACCTCATTATTCCTGGCCTTCATCAGAAAGATTATCCAAGAGAAACTTTCAGGATTTAGATTTGGTGCTACCCAAACCTGAACTCAAAGAAATAGAGAGACACGTAACAACAGAAAGGTCCTATCCAGAGCCATGCCAAGCAAGTAATAAAAACTTAAAATGCCTTCTAAATACTTGTGAAAAAAATAAAAAGGAAATAACTTATGCTTAACATTTGTCATAATGTGAAATCTATGACAAAGACAGATGCAGTGTCACTGCATTGAAGCACAACATGCAATACTGCACTAACAAATCATAGAATAGTTTGGGTTGGAAGGGACCTTAAAGATCATCGAGTTCCAACCCCCTTGCCATAGGCAGGGACACCTCCCACTAGATCAGGCTGCTCAGTGCCTTGTCCAGCCTGGTCTTGAACACCTCCAGAGAGGGGGCATCCGCAACCTCTCTGGGCAACCTGTTCCAGTGCTTCACCACCCTCACTGTAAAATACAAATAAAAACTCTAAGAGAGATTTTTTACAGTGAGTCAAATAGGTGATATCTCAGAGGCCTTCACAAATCTTTTCCTCTTTCTTGAGGAACCTTTAACTAAAATTTGTTTTTGAAATGTTCTGTTACTAAAAACACAGTTTCGGTAGCCTTTCAACACTTTCTGTTAACTCTTCTTTCAAACAGAAAGCAAAGAAAGCATACTGCAGAGAGCAGCATGAACATAATTACATTTATCAACAAAATAACAGTAACACCCTTCAGAATAAAACAAGCAGGCCTGGGAAATCACCCTTTGAAACCCACAAAGACACAACTATTTCCATTTGCACTGTTTGTTGAATGATAAGAAGCAGCAACACCTGTGGCTGAATGCTTGTAAGGCTGTTAGAGCTCTCATGGGTGTTATTTTTATTCTCAGTGTGTGGTTTGGTTTGCCCCCTTTTTTTTTAAACCACAGAAGAAGGAGCTCCATCTCCACAAGTTTAATATGGGGTAGATTTAGACTTGACATAAGAAAGAAATTCTTTACAGTGAGGGTGGTGAAGCACTGGAACAGCTTGCCCAGAGAGGTTCTGGATGCCCCCTCTCTGGAGGTGTTTAAGGCCAGGCTGGACAAGGCACTGAGCAGCCTGATCTAGTGGGAGGTGTCCCTGCCTATGGCAGGGGGGTTGGAACTCGATGATCTTTAAGGTCCCTTCCAACCCAAACTATTCTATGATTCTATGGTTAATGAATCCTTCTGGTCTGCCCCATTTTCTTTTAAAACACAGAAGTTGTTCCATACTCACATGAGTGTTTTTATGGTTAATAAATCCTTCTGAAAACTTGACTGTGATAAGCACACAGTATTCACGGGGAAGAGAAAGCTGCTCAGGGTAAGATGCAGCAAGTCAAATGCAAACCTAAGAAGGTCTTTATAGTAGATTTATATGATACAAATCTTAGAGCAGTTGAAGATTATAAATACAATCCTTATCCACAGTGGTTGGCTTTGCTGTCATTTAGTATGTGAGAAAAGACTAATTCATGTTATAAGTAAAAAGGAATAGATGATGGTGTATTAATTGTCAGTGCATAGAAATGCAATTTAAATAATTAGAGGGTGGAAACGAATCAAGAAGACAAAGGTCTGGCTCTTTTGGTTTTTCTCTATCATTTAGTAGTTCCCTGTATGGCTCCTTCTTGTCTCTTGCAAGCCTTTTCACTTCATTGTTTTCTGAACAACTAGATTGGCCTCATAACCTGTGACAGACTTGTAATTGCTTTATGATACTGAATTCCCTTAGACAAAATATATCAAGTGTCTCTAGAAATTATAGTAATGTAAAACTAACCTTTTCTTTTTCTTACATATTGTCATCAATTACAGCAGTCCTTGTCAATTTGTCTTGACTCCAGTAGCTGTCATCTCAGAGACTTTTCTGTCTCTGTTCAAGGGCTGCAATAGTTGTCATCATCTCATGTACAGTTCCTAAGGTCTGACCACTGGTGGCATTCAGCATTTACTTTGATTTTCAAAAGCATGGTTTTGTTGTCAGGCTTTGACAAAATAATAGACTAGAGCACAGTCACCCTGGAATATAGAGCCGAGAATGACATCCAGAAAAGCATAAGAACCCGACTAAGAGGAAGAATGGAGTACCCATTCCATCCCATTCCATCCCAGTACCTGTCTCAGGCAAATGGAATTTATAACAGGAAATGCAGACAGGATGGCATCAGAAGACACTTCCAGTCTTTCAATTTCCATCAAGACACAGAGACATCTACAAACCCTTGTGATCCCTCTTCAAAAGATACAAATGAGGTTGGAGAGCCTGTGGATACAGCCTGATATAAACATCACAGCTCTTCCACAAAAATGCTGATTTCCATCACCTACCAGAAAAATACCATCTATAGGCAGGTAGCTGTACCTTTGACTAGGTCCAAAGAGAAACCACAAGGCCGAAGACTGGTATCAATTTTTTGTTCTATTAAAAAATGGCAGTTGCATCCCTCCTTTGCTAAGCTTGACAAGTTTTTGTTGTTTTCTTCTGTGTGGAGTTTTTCTTTCTGATTTCCTGTGCTGTAGGATATATTTGGGTTAGTGAAGTCTGACAGCCAAAACAAGCAGTGACCACAATACAATCATGAGGAAAGCAGGCTATGCAAACGGGGTATCTCTTTGCCATCAGTATTCCTTTCTCATAAGGACAGATCAGGCTTCAGCAGTTCTGTCAGCCTGTGTGAGATATAGGAAATGCCTGCCAAAAGCTGATTTCCTCTGGATGTTTGAAATGGATGTGGCCATGCTATATTTGCCAACCTATTGCCCTGCAAGGCTGTGTTTTCCCTGTGACAAGCAACACCAGCACAAAAGACATTGTCTCATTAGCTCAGAGAAAGGTATAATTGAACACCATTGGAAAGAAGATTTAGCTCAAGCTTCCTCCTTAAGACTGAAAAGATGTGAAAAATAACCTTAAGAATTCTTAATTACATCTTAATATAGATTTTTGAGAGGTTTCAAAGCCTACTTGCACTCAGAAGCAGCAGCCTGCATCAGAATCTGACATGAACCTGACTTTCAACTCCTGCTTAAAGTTTAAGACTTAGAATTTTGATACATACCATCAGAAACAAATATAAGGATTGATCAGGTAAACTCACCCTGTTCAATAATGTTTATTTCAACTAAAGCAAGCAGGTGTTTTCTCTTATGTTACTTAAGACACAGAACTCAGGACTGAATATGTTGCTGGAGGTTAAAAAGGAAAAACTTAAAACAAACCCACTTCAATTGGAAGTTCAAATAAATAACTCACAGATCCTTTCCCCCCTTTAAGATTCTGAATTCAGGTACAGGTCAAATCAGCAGTAAATGACACCCTAGCAACTGCTTTAGAGACCTAAAGGAAAGGAAAGCGATTCTCATAGAGGTCAAACCAGGTGATAAAGAAGTTGAATTCAGATTTCTTCCTGCTTGAAATACTGCTGTCATTTAATTTATACTTGCATTCTGCTTGGTGTTTCCACAGTTCTGCATTCATCCTTTCCTTAATCTGAAGGATTACACAAGAGTGGGGATCAGGCTTCAAAGTGAGTTGACTTCTTTCCTTAGATATATGGCAATGGTGAACAAGCAGTAACAAGAAGAAGAAAGCATAAAGTTTGCCTGGGGATGACTTGGGAATATCTCAATCTACTAAAACAGGACACAGGCTGAATGGTAGGTGACTGGTGGAGTTCCTCAAGCAGTGGCATGGTTCTGTCCTCTGATAACAGTGAAATTCTATCAGCTGTGTCAGCGGGGAAAGGTGCAAGGTACAAACTTCCCAAGGTAATCTGGTTACTCTAAGAAGCACACACTAATATGACACGTTCTATGCTATAACTTAGTAAAATATTACCATGCCCAAGTAGAAAAAAATGTTAGTTTTTTAGTGCCCTCTAACTAGAACTGAAACTTACTACCCACCCTCACCCACTCACTCCTAAACCTCAAGTCTTAGGATGCCTTTCTGGATTACACCACTTTCTTTCGTTCAGGGAGATGCTAAAATTCCTGTTTTGAGTAACTGTTTTCATCTTTGTGTCTTCTTGCTGGCAGATCAACTTCATTTTCCAGTCCTACAAACTGCCTGAATTGCTTTGATCCACTCAGTACGCTCTGTGGATGAGGCTGCTTGCAGGTAATAGTGGATTTCATTTGCTGTGATGATTTCAAAGAGAAAGTTCTCAACGTCACACTTCTTGCCTACGGAGGAGAAATTACAAAGTCAGAAATGACAATAAAATCTTGTATTTACAATGTTTTTTCCTTTACACACTGTATGGGGACCTCTTAGCTTTCTACAGCAGTGCTCAATCAGGCCTTGGGAAGCAGCTTGCAAGATGGGATCCATGAGATAGGTCTCTATCGTTGAGAAACCACCCATCAATTCTGAACCTTCAGGAGTTTCAAATCATGGAAGAATCTGCAATCCCACAAACAGATTATATTCCCCAAACCCTCCCATGCCTCACCAGTTACACAACTGGGATGTTTAAAGCTATGTCACAATCAGAATATCTAGTTCTTTTTCATCTCTGCTAGCACAGGTGCTGAGATGCCCCATTTTCTTGCTTGGTATGACAGCCTGCTTCTCCTATGGAAGGGAGAATGCGTGGAATGTTTCTTGTTCCTTGCAGCAACGCTGAACCATTGCTGCTCCCACAACTTCTAGCTTGGTGAGGGAATGGGATGTGAATGGTAACAGTCTGTTGGCATAACCATTGCTAACATAAAGCTCCCATTCCAAATTCATCAACTAACAAGAGCAAAGTCAGCTCACCTGGTCTGAAGTTACTCATCCTAACATAGGGATGGTGTCTTCTCTAAAGAACTGAGAAAACATAAGAGTCCCTGTTCCTACCTTAACCACAATATCCAGTGAGAGAGAGACTAGTGACTAGAAAAATTACTGAATATTACAAACAGACCACTTTTTGAGTAAAAGCCATTTGTGATTTCAGGCAGATTGAAAGGAAGTACCAAAAACTTATTACACAGCTCATTCAATATTCTTTTCCTTACTGTCTGGCATGTCTTCCACTGCTGTCACAATGGAACCTCTCAAGTGAATTGCTCCTAGTGGTTCTTCTCCCTGTTGAAGACAAGGAATCAGAATGAAATGCAACACTTATGAGACTGTTCCCATGCTAATATGTGCTTACAACTCCAGAATGGACCAAAAAAAAAAAGAAAAGAAAAATTGCTGGCTCAGTGTTTCACCTGGGAAACCAGGAGCTCCTCAGTCTGAGTGTGGCATGAAGGAAAACCTGAAAATAAATAGGAAGTCTATTTTTGGCTTTGGAATTCAGGATCTGAGAGTATTTAGCATGTCCTGAAAAAAAAGGTATAAGAATATAAGCCTTGTGCCAACTCTCTTTCGATGTCACATTGAATAGAAAATAAAATTAGCTAGGAAAACAGTAGATCTTAGAAGTATTCTTAGCAAGCAGCAAAGGCATCTATAACCTTTATTTACAGCTTTGCATCTTATGTACTTTGGGACTATGACAATCAAAGAATGGGAGAAGTTGCATTTTTGTTGGCATAAGTGTCAAAGAAGCTGACACACTGCAGCCCTTTGGGAGAGGATGCCAGGAGTAGGAATAGCAAGCTGGGAATATGGAAGTCAGAAACTCCTCAGTGCTGATCCTCCAGTGTGCTGAGGTTGCCTCTGCCAAGGGAGACAGGCACAGCTTGAAGCCACTGTATCCCACAATGGTATAAAGTGCAAAGTGATATTATTGTGTTTATTTGCACTTATGACTTAGTTAATTTTAATCAAGTGAGGGCACACAGTAATTCTAATTAACAAGTAAGAGGTGAGAACACAGTTCAGCATGACTTGTTCCTAGGTCTGTGTGACACTTTGCCCCCCTGACTTGGCAATCCCAAGAAATCATTCTTCACTCTCCTTTCCCTAAGAACAGCTCGGNTCCAGTGTGCTGAGGTTGCCTCTGCCAAGGGGGACAGGCACAGCTTGAAGCCACTGTATCCCACAATGGTGCTGCTCTTGCAGCAGACAGATGAAACAAACCCCGTTGTCTCAGCCTACCTGAATTCTAGCTTTATAGGGGCCAGGCTTTGCCCATTGCAAATCTCCTTTTCTTCCTCAGGGCTGGGTTTGGCCTGTTAGAATTACAGAAGAAATGGAATGCCTTGTTTCAGCTTGACACAGAAAATATATGTTATAAAGTGCAAAGTGATATTATTGTGTTTATTTGCACTTACGACTTAGTTAATTTTAATCAAGTGAGGAAACACAGTAATTCTAATTAACAAGTAAGAGGTGAGAACACAGTTCAGCATGACTTGTTCCTAGGTCTGTGTGACACTTGCCCCCCTGACTTGGCAATCCCAAGAAATCATTCTTCACTCTCCTTTCCCTAAGAACAGCTCGGCTCTGTGAGCAGAAACAACCCTGCTGTCTTGCTTGGTCTTCCCTATCACATAGTCTTATGCAAATACTACATTGAGATATTTCTACAAAGTGTTGGCTTTAAAACGAAGAAGGAAATAAACCAGGTTTCTTACTCCTGCAGGATCATAGTAGTGAAGATATGCAGGGTCATCTCTTAAAACAAATTTTCTCACTTTCCAGTTCTTCCTCAGATGGCCCTAGGAGAATTCAAACACAAGAATGTCATGGATTGCTTTGCCTGAAACCTCTTACAGTCAGCTTACTCACACGTGAGAGACATGCTAAGTACAGAAGGGAAAAAGTAGGATATTTTAGATGGGAAATATTTGCTGGGGTAGGACTTGAACCTGGCCTTTCTGCATCCCACAGTAGTTTTGCACAACAGCTGAGTTATCACACTGGTTTATCTTACTATTTTTTCTACAAAAAGGAAGAGCTTCAACATGGAAGATTTCCCTTAACACACCTGATAGCCTTGACATCCAGATGAGGGCTTTGAGAACTAAGCTTATATGCTTGCCAGAAAACATGGCTGCAAAATGCCTTGAAGGAAGGTTCTTTGCACTATTGGGAACAATAAGCTGAAGGTTTTCTCTCTCTGCAAAGACATCAACAACAGAGGCTTATCTGCCTCAAGCACACAGGAAAGGGTTCATGGTTGAGAAGCTCAAGCAGAAATACCACCACCTTCTGATACAGATGTAGATTCCTCATTGTGTGTGTTTTCAAGACTGAAATGAAGGGTGGGTAAAAATCTAGGTCTGCTGAAAGCATTTTCAGCAGAAGTAGTGACACTTCCAAGCAATGACCCACAACTGAGGTGACCTCAGCTTAGGTGCTGAGGGTGACAAAAGCCAGGCTAACATTGCTGGAAGACTGTCATGAATCACTTCCTCTCAGCATTTCAAAACTGTAGTTTCTTAATTAGCTCTGCTCTTTGCAAGGAAGTTCTTACTAATGAAGCAAATGAGAACGTGACAGTGTAAAATTCAGCAGAAAAATGCATATTCAATTTCTTCCATTGCTTTTGAGTTACATGACTGAGAAAGAGTTTTACAAGTGAGCACCACCAAAACGTTCTTAGGCTCTCAAGGAGTTTTTCAACAGTAGAAGTTCAGACTTTTTTTACAGAGCAAGCAGCCAAACACCAGAGGCATTTTGGAGATGTGACAGGTTGAAAACATATTACCATGATATTCACTGTTAAAGTTTTGCTGGAAAGAAAGGTATATATATAGATGGGACAGGGCCAAACTTTAGTGACAGGAAGGACTCCTTTGCTCAGTTATGCTGAAAAGGTTGTGAAAAACGCCAAGTACCCAGAGGGACATTGGACTGGCAGCCTTTTCACCCAAGTTCACTTCTCTATATGTCACATCTCCTTCATAATTAAAATTATAAACTATTTCATAAGAGTTGGACAAAAGCCTTGCTGCCATGTTGCAATAAGTGTTCCTTGTGCAAAGCCAAGGACAGAGATGAAACCTGTCAAGTGTGGAGAAGGCATAGGCCAGTTTCTCTCTTCTCTAAAGCTTTTAAATGCTAAAGAGTAATCATGCAATACTGACCTGTTTCAGCAAACAGCCTTGTTTGACTACCATGCCTCTGAATTCTTCTTTTAGGACCACATCATCATCACTAGAATTTCCCTCGCAGAAAAATCCACTGTCTGGCTGCATAACCACAAGAGAAAATTCGTAAGTTAAACAGCTACTGCATGTTTATGTGCACATACACATATGGCTTCTCTCCACTTTTCTGTTAGCACAAGCTCCTAAGCAAAACATCCTTAAAACAGGATTTGATTGTGTTTGTGATACTGCAAATTCTTAAAGTCAATCTAAATAATATGAAGCAAGTGGTGATATTAATTTTTGCTTCTGCCCTCACAATCAAATTCTGTGTGTGTGTGTGTGCGCGCACTCATGCTGAGTCAGAATTGAGGTCTCTGCATAAAAATGGGTTTGTAGCTTGTGTCACTCTGAGAAGCCCCATAATAATGAATTACTCCCTTCCCTTCTACTGAATCATTAGGGGAGCTGATGGCTAAATTCTGGTCACTGGTGAAATTACCAGGAACAAAACGTAAGTTAAAAAGAACTCAGCTTGATCTCAGCACTCAGTTCACCCTTAGAAGGGCACCATAAAAAACATCCTGTCTGTAATTATTAAAGTGAACCTGCTCACCCTGAGTCTCACACAGAGAAAAACAACACAAATCTCTGCCTTTCTGTACAATCTTTCCTCCAGGACTTCAGAAATCTGACCAAGAAACTGAGAAAAGCAGAGCATCAGCACCATCTCAAAAAATTGAGATACTAAAAAACCAAAAATCCAACAAAATGTAACACTCACAAAATAATAATAGGCATCAGTGAGATCTAAGAAGGGGGTGTCTGACAGTCCCTCAGCAGCAGCCTTAGATGTATCTCCTGCAGGGTGCAGGTAGCCTTCAATCAAGAGGGAAGAGGCAAGCATCAAACCTTCTTTGCGATTTCGGATGGAGTTGCTGGACACCAGCCAGTCGATCACAGAGGTGCCTGGTTACAAAGGAACAAGCCACATCAGCCACAAACCAAGACAGACCCAAAGAAGCCTTAAAAAAAAAACCACAGGCAACAACCTTGTTCCATCTATTCAGCAATATCCTGAATGATATTCTTAGTGACAACAGAGAGAGCTAAACTGGAACACTGCCTGGATCATCCAGTGAGGTACAGCCCAACTGACTGATGGCAGGGGCAGCTCTTCAACACTGCACCTGCAGGAGATGAGAGCTGGAAGGGGATGCAAGGCTGAGCTGGAGAGTCTCAGGGACAAGGACTAGGGAAGCAAGAAGGACAGTCCTTCCATGCTGCTATGTTACTAACACAGAACTGTTGAAACAGAGTGACGTTCAACTCTAGCATCCACAGATTTGACTTGTGCAGGACAGGAATGACAATTCATAACAGTTTTTTGACAAAAAATTCAGAAAGGAATAGTTCTTGTGGACTTAAGTGCTCCAGCAACTTTCTACAATGATCTAATTAAATCTTCCTATAGCTAGTTAAATTTCTTCTTCTTCCTCTCTTGCTTTTCATGGTCATCATTGAACACTTTTTCAAGCTTCATCCTTTTAGCACCTTCTCTTGGTCAAGAGAACATATACCAGGTTTTCTTTTTAAAGCCTTCTGTGCTTTGCAGAACTTAGAGCTATGATATCTATATTTAGCCTCTCAGCTCTGTGCTCCCTTTATTGCATGGAAAAGAGAGACAAAAACTTCTTACCTGTGAAGCAATAATTGAACACTTTTTTGTCTTTTTCCAGCTTCAACTCCTTTATTCCCTTCTCAGGATCTTTCATTGAGAGGTACAAAGCACTGCACATAAAAAGAACCAAAGTAACTGTCAGCAAATAAAAAAACTTTAGCTAGTTCATACAACAAGATCAATGTCACACACATGGTCTGAATGTTCTGGTGGCATATTAATACCTGGAGGCATATTAACATCTGGCTTAGCTTAATCTCCCCACCAATTTACATTGTAAAGTCTGGAGTCCTCACTACATCACTGTCACAGTTGTAGCTGCAGAGGAGGGAGTGCAAGGATGATTCATTACACCCCCATATTTTTAGTATATGTGTTGACTGTAGTGTGAAGAGAGGAACACCCACTGCTAAAGCACCTTCACAGGGTCCCACAGCATCAGTGCCTACAGAGGAGCTCACTGCTTTGCTATGTTCCCCCAAAGGTTCTTGGCTGGGCAGAAAACCTGTCACTGTGACATCTCCAAAGCTTGCGTGCTCTCAGGAGCCCTGAGTAACCTCAGTGACTCCAGTCTGACTTCCTTCTTCCCACCCACTTTTCACTTGCTCAGAACTCTCAATTGCTTAGAACTCTGCAATGACAAGAAGGACTAATATTAAATATTGCAGGCTAAGCCCTTTGACCTATTAATCTGGGAAATCCTCTGCTGAAGCCTGTGAAGTGGGATTGTTAGATTTTAGCTCTGTGCAGTTTTATTGTCCTCTAAAGAGCACTGCAGGATCATTTGTATCCTGAGATTTATTTACTGTTCAGAGGGAAAAAAATCATCCTTTTTTTTTTTTTTAAGTACTGACAAACAGATGGCTTCCTATGTGTGCCCTTCATCTCTTCTTCTCCCTCTGGCAGTTCCAAGCTGTCTGGCAGGCATCACTCTCCTCCCACTATCCAAACACTAGGCTAACCTCATTGTATCTGGAGGGCAAACTAGAAGTTTAAAATATTTTTGCTATGAACTACATATTGTATAAAACTGCTCCTTCTGTAAGAATCACACTGGGGTCTCCTTATCTGCAAATTCCTTTGATAAACAAACCTGTTTGGCTATGAAAAATTATCTTCCTAGTTCTGATTCTGAGCTCATTTCTGCCATAATGTGTGCTCTGTCAGTCACGCAGAAAGGACCAGAGAGGCGGCATGGACAGACATGCTCACATGCACATCAGTTTGAGATTATATATTTGGCCCACTGTGTGTGGATGAAGGGAAGAGGAGATCAGAGCTATGAGAACTAACCTCAGGTTGATTGTTTCAGGCAGCCTGATAGACTTTCTTGTGGATTTTCTGGCAAACCTTTGGCCTCCATCTATGCGATGAATTGCTTTCTTTATATCCCGCACCCAGGCATCTCTCTCCTCCAGGTAGGCAGCTTGAAAAAAGTGGTCCTGCTGCTTGGCTGCAGTGATCTTGAAGACAAACTGGTATGATAAAGTTTTTAAAAGTTACTTTGGTGTAGCCTGTTGGGCATAATTTAACTAGTACCACCATGACATAAAGCCCACCTCTATCTAAAAAACATAGAATCGGGGAGTTGGAATGGAACTTCAAACATCATCCAGTCCAGCCCCCTGCAATGAGCAAATCCTACACTAGATCAGGTTGCTCAGAGTCATCAAGCCTGGCCTTGAACATCTTCAGGGATGGGGCCTCCAACCATCTCCCTGGGCAACCTGCTTCAGTGCCTCACCACTCTCACAGAGAAGAACTACTTTCTAAGAGGCTTTACAAAAGTGCCTATAAACTAAACTAAAAATCCCTCTGAAAATACAGATGGGCAGTTCATTATTTCCTTGTGAGGAATCTTGTCACTGTCAGTACAGCCAAGGTGAATGGCACTGATACAGCTGCTGAGTTTAACTGTTGCTGTGAACCCCAGCACAGCTGAAAGGCTGAAGTGTCCAACACCTTCAGGCTTAGGGTGGGTGCAAATTTGTCTTGATGCTTAGAGGTGTGGTCAGTCTGATGGAGAAAAAACTCCACATCATATTGCTCAGCTGCTGACTCACAAGGGGAGAAAAGGTCACAGTCACACTAGAGAGCAGCTGAACACATCTGTAGCGCAGCAAGTCTTTAAGGGCTTGGTAGGGAAATGACACATCCAACTCTCAGCTATACCTTATGATCACTACCTAGACACACTAGCAACAATGGAAAGACTGTATTTCACAAAAAAATAGAAAAGCTCTTTTAAAGGTAGTTCTAAGCAGAAAAAAATATCACCAGTCTGAAAAAAACCCCAACCAAGCAACCACAAAGTTCACACTGTATGATCTCATTTTCATCCAGTGGATGGAAAATTTGGGTCTAATTACTAAGGCCAGAGGGTTTCCACTTCCTCTTAAACATAGTTCCCATAAGTGGAACTCTAATTTATGTCATTATTATATTAGAATCATAGAATGGTTTGGGTTGGAAGGGACCTTAAAGATCAGGTAGTTCCAACCCCCCAGCCATAGGCAGAGACACCTCCCACTAGACCAGGCTGCTCAGTGCCTCTTCCACCCTGGCCTTAAACACCTCCAGAGAGGGGTCATCCACAACCTCTCTGGGCAACCTGTTCCAGTGTCTCACCACCCTCAGTGTAGGTTCTGACTCACCAGGCATATAAAAATGAGAGGCAAATTGGCAGCAAACTGCATGGCTTCAGGAGGGCAAGTCAAAGAGCAGAGCAGTGAACCAACAGCAACAAAAACAAAACACCAAAAGAGTCTACTGAAGCCCGCACATTTGTAAATGGCTCATTTCTGAACATCTCTGCATGCACATTACAAATTACTGCCAATAGAAAAAAATAACACCCAGCAATTGTGCAGAAGTCCCACTTGACATATTTCAAACTCATAAAGTCTTCAAAATTCCATTTCAGACAGAAAAATATCCATCTCTTACCACTGTATTTCCAATAACATCCACCTTTTCTATCATGCAGTAAAGAATTACATCCTGAAAACCAATGCAGGGTGCATATGAAAAGCAGACAGATGTCTCCAAATCCCAACATCCCTGAGTTATGCTAATGCATGACATCAATAGAATTAACTATCAAAGCTTTAAAGCAAGCTTTAACTAAATATAACCATTCTCCAGTGAAATAATAGAGTTTTCATTTCCAGTACACAGAGGAGATTGGGAAAGCTCTTGCTCTTTACCTTAGTGTTTAGAAAGCCAGGCCACTAAACCTGAAATTTAATCTCCCTCTGAAATTGGTGAGGAGATTGAGATTGCAATCCTAGAAGTCACCAGGCCTCCCTGAGATGATGCGTATCTGTTTGGTCTTCTTGAGAAAAGAAGACTTAATTTCTTTTATTTGCTTGTTTAATGCCCCTACTCTGTGCCCTAGCTCCTATATGCAATTATGCTTCCCTTTTCTTATTCGTGGGATGCAGAAGTTGTAAGTTTGGGTGCTCACAGTAGGTTTCCAGGCCACACAGACTGATGCAGAAGGTCAGATCTGAAGCTGCAGGGGTTAAGCAGTCAGGTTTTCCCAGTCATTCTCAGGCAGGAGCCATTACAGATGAGAAAGATCAAATGGGCTTGACAAGCAGTCAGTTTCAAACTCTTCTGAATCAATAGGACAATCACCCTTGCCAGCTCAAGGATAAAAAATAACCTATGATGGGCACGGGATGGGAATGTATGACCATGCAATTCTTCCAGGCCTGAAAATACTATTTCCTTCTGTGGGAAACTCCTGGTACCTTGAAAGAGCTAGGAGGAGCAGAAATCTTGCTCTGTGTGGGATTTCCAAGGTATTTTTCCTCTAAAACCTTTTTGTTTCCAGGAAAAATTGCCATCTATAGCTTCTCTGACACAGCACAGAATTCAATATGCTTCACTGGGAACTGGGACCTCAGTCTGTGTACTTGCTGTCCTTGACTGTAGAGATCCCAAACACAAAATCTGAACAATTTTCTATAAATCAGTGAAGACTTTTGTTCTCTTTCTGAGTGTAAATGTGACTCTTTATCACTTGCAGGGCTTTTGCAAGTGACTATGCAGCGTGTGATTAATACAGATCTCATGAGTGTGAAGTGTGTGGGGTTCAATATTTTAACAAACAGTAGTAAAAATGGCAAATGAAATGGTAATAAAAAGGTTTGTAATTTTTGTAATTAGTGCTACTTAGGTATTTGTGCCACAACATTTATCTACTTCCTGTTTGAGCAAAGCAATTATTGCTCTTTGACAATAGAGACATGCTTCTACTCCCCATGAAATACTCCCCATCTTTATTCTATTTAATATAGGAATTGCACCCTTCAGCTGCTAAGTGTCCTCACAACAAGATAATTTAGAGCTGAGTCTCTGAAAGACTCAGATTTTTTTTAAAACAAGAAAAAAGAAATTACTTTCTGAGTTGCTTCTCTTGAAGTATCCTGAATTTTTTCTGACCAGTCATACTTTTCAACACTACACAAGTCCAAGCCTGCTTGTCATCTCCTAAAACAAGTTAAAGTTGCCACTGGGAAAAGCATAAGGAATTTTTAAACATCACCCTTATGCTTCTTCAGTGCCTCAGAAGAGTAAGTGTACTGTCAATCATTGTTATTAAAAAAGGACTTACCATTCTTTTGACAAAATCTTGGCATGGGCTACTAATGGAGGTTCCTTTCAGTGGGATCATTCCTTTGGGGCTGTTGTCAGCCTTCCTCTTGTAGAATTCAATTCCATCTTCTAACAGTACAACCCACATTGCCTTCCAGGGATTAAACATGCTGCCCTGCATCGATAAAACATTGTGTATATTACAGTATATGCAGTAATCACTTCTCACTTGATATCCCCTCAATATATGACCTTCATGGGAGTGATGATAAACTAACTGTAGTGTGTCTCAAGGGAAACACACCACAATCACACTCATCCAGCCACACAGTCAAAAATCTTGGTTATTCTGACCACCATTAATTTCCCCCTGTAGTCACCTTGTCCATGAATTTTTCCAAAATCGCATCACCTGCCCCAGCAGATTTTCCTTCTCAGTTTCAGTTAGTCCCAACCACCACCTTCAAGATGACATAGTGGCAAATAATACAAATAATACTCCAAATTTCCAGATGTGAATTGGTACATCGGGAGTATTTCTTTAACATGGGAATACTGTGCAAGACTTGGTGCTACAACACAGTCAGTCATTGAAGCTTGGATGTCTGATAAGAAAACACATCTCCAAGAGTTTACAGACAAAGAACAAACTGAGAGTAATTAATAGTTTAAGGACTGGAAGTTACAGATCTCCACCTGCTGAATGAGGAATTGAAGTTCTTAATTTCATCTTTTAAAGCTCTTACTTCCTGTTTCAGAAACACAGCTGTCAGATGCAAGAAATACAGAGATAAAGACAAGGCCAGATTCTACATACAGTGAATCACACAGCAGAAGTCACAGGGAGGGAAGAATGACATCTTTTTCTGTGTTAATCACAATTTACTGCTGGAATCACCAAGATTCTTGCACTCTAGCTAGATGATCTCTCTGCCTGTAATCTGCTTGAAAAGCAGCCACAACCCTATATACCCAAGAGGCTTACTGCTCAGTCAAATGAATGTTTAGATACCCTGAACATTAACAGTTCCTCTACAAAGTTAACAAAGCACAAATTAACATTTACAACCCCCAAATCAGAAGCCATCCTTCAAAAATATTAGCTTCCTTTGCTCTGCTACAAAGAGACACTCAAATTTACTCTTCTTCTCATACAACTCCATCTACAGCATCACTGTCCCCAGACCATGGTGGCTGAGCCATACTAAAGCTGCAGATAGAAGCAGGGCAGTTACCACTGTGCTGGGCTTGGTTTGATTTGTTAAACCTGAGCGCTGGGTGAACAGGACAGAAACACACTTGGGTGGTTGTTTTGTTTGTTTGGGCTTTTTTTTTTTTTTAATTTCCCAAATGAATCCCCTATCTGTCATACCCTTTTTGGCTGCCCTACTATCCAAGAAAGGGTTTTTGCATTCAGACCTTATGTTAAGTAACAAGGAAGGGAGGGAAAATTACCAGCTGAGGTATCTTACTGAGAGCAAGACCGGCTTCCAGCCTCTTATGCAAGCAGAAGGTGCCTCACAAATGAACGCTGCCTTCCAAAGATGGGTTTTCACTAAAGGATCCCAGCTAAATAGGGAACTACAAAAAATAAACTCATCTGTGTACCACATACAGGTTAATCACCTTTAAAAAAAAATTAAAAATCCATAAACAGTTACAATTTTTGAGAGCCCAGATTTACTCACTAGTTGATTTTCTGCTAAGAAATTGACACAAAGAACCTGCTGTTGCAGATTCCTTTTGTTTGTGTATTTACCACAGGATAAAATAGTTCTGCTCACAAACAGACCAGAAGACCAGACTCTGACCTACTCTGTCAATGGAAGCCACCACAGAGCAGTGTTAGACTGGCAGTCTCAGCTCCACACCATCAGCAAACACAGACATGGCCATGTTTTTCTTACCTAGAACATCTCAAGCAATATAAGCAAACAGGACGCTGGGTATGGTTTTCTTGGACTAAGAATCTAATTGTCAGACTACTCCAAAGACAGATATTCCTGAAATCATTAGCCACTTTAAATCTATATGCCACTTTTCCTTGGTAGTATGACTTAGTTGTTTTTTAACAACTGCAGCACTATGAGATTCGAAAGTTGTTGCAGTATGGGCATAGGCCATAAAGGGTTAACAGCTGCTCAGCTCAGGCCTGGAAAAATCCTATCAAGCCACCTGAGGCCTTGGAGCTTGTTTGTGAATCCATTGTTTTGGGAAAGAGTCCTCTATGCGGTGAGAAAGAGTCCTCTATGCGATGGGAACTATGAAGGAGTCAAGGATGGACAAGGTAAACAACGGCCTTGTGTGTTTGGCAGAAGAACTCTAAGAGGAGGGTCTGACATTAATGCAAGAATGTAACCTGTAACCAATCAGTATGTTAGTAGCATTGATAATTAATCATCACTGTATATAAGCTTGTCTCGTGCTCACAATAAACGGATTCTGGCAGATCACATTGATCGTGGAGGTCAGCCCCTTCTTACACCAATCGTCGCATCTCTTTAGAAAGTTACCCGTTTCTTATTCAGAAAAGATGATATAAAGTCCTCAAAATTCACAAACAGAAGTTTAAATGAACACTGAAGTCTGAAACCAGGCTTAATAGAAGATCACACTGGCTCAGCTAAAGCATTGATCTGCCACATTTCCCAGCTTGATGTAAAAATCAAGAGGAGAAAGACAGTGACAAACAGCCTTCACTGTCTGCAAAGAGAGCTGTGGTTGCATGGATGACTCCTTTGGGAGGTCAAATCCTTAGTTTCACTTTACAAGGAGAGAACATAACTGGCAGGTAAAAATAACCAGGAACATCCTCATCCTAGGCTGCAAGCTTTGGTTGTGGAGCTCACAGCAGCCTCACTGATAGGTCAGACGGCTGATATTCATCCTTATCTTCTGCTTCTTTGGCTTCCAGTCCATCCACTAGCATACTGCTGCTCCTCACCACCACCAGAAGCTCACTTCTGCAATGACAGAGCCACTCAGGAGGCTGTTCTAGGGAACTGGCACAATTTCCACTTCCCTGCTGCCATTTCAATTGCAGCCAGCAACTTTAGTAGTACTTGCAGAGAGACTTTCTGGGGAGCCAGCACTCACAGGAACATGATGGACTGACACTGGCACACACCCATATGCATCTTTTCCCCAGCAGGCACCAGATCATCACAGTGTCTAAGTTTCAAGCCATTCCTTCATCAAGGAGGAATATAGATTGTGAACCACTTGCTCTACATCTCAGGCCATTGGAACTGAAGATCTGCAAACTGCACATCATGAATTTGGTGCTCTGCTTCTTCATAACAGCACCTCTGCAGCTTTGTGGTTACTTTAAGAATTTACTTCCTTTCAGTGTCAGTGGAAATAAGACAGAGAAGAAGCCTCTTCATAGTGCTGGTGTCAGATCAGAGATCCCTCCAGCCAGCAACTCCAATGCATGAAATTTTGATGAGGAGAGATAATACATCTTGCTCTAGGACTGGCACTGTTTAGTCAGGCTGCTTTAAGCCAGACTGATATCACTAAAGATTTAAATAGAAGTTGAAGCCTTATCAATGGGCTCAAACACAAAAGACTCCAGAGCTGCTATGGGGCAATAGCTGTGCTCCCAAAGAAGGGAAGAATCTGTAGCTTCACACACCATCTCCAGGACAAGGTGATCTGACCTCTTTAATCTCCCTGTGCTTCCTTGATATTTAACTGAGTGACTGAATGCTATTGAGTGGGCTGTGGCTATTTCAAACACCTGTTTTGCCAAGCTTAAAGGCAATAGATTACTCCATAAAAATAGAAATCTTTTGATCCAAATGTACTTTGGAGATAAATGCAAAATGCCTTATGTAAAATAGAATCATAGAATGGTTTGGATTGGAAGGGACCTTTAAGATCATCTAGTTCCAACCCCCCTGCCATAGACAGGGACAGCTCCTGCTAGGTCCGTTTGCTCAGTGCCTCATCCAGCCTGGCCTTAAACACATCCAAGTAGGGGGAATCTGCCGCCTCTCTGAGTATCTCACCACCCTCACCATAAGGAAGAGAATCATAGAATAGTTTGAGTTAGAAAGGACATTAAAGATCATCTAGTTACTCTGACAAGAGATATCAGCAAGTACCTCTACAGTCATTAACACCACACTGGTTTACTGCTCAAGAAATTCTATTCACTAGACTTTCCTTTTCGGAAAAAGCGATTTTTTTTCTTTTTTTTAATAACTGAAACTAAAAGTATGTTTCCCCACACCTCCCGAAGCTGTTCAGTCATCTTCTTCCTCCACTCAGTCCAAAACTGCTCGCTTACCTTCTTAACCAAGTAACCCTCCCTTATGCGCATCGGCTCTCGCTCCATGTCTCCAGCAATCCTGCTCTTGGCGTCTACCAGTGCTGGCAGCTGAGTTCCTCTGGCAGCAAAGTCTGTGGGCTGGAGTTTGTACAATACAGCTGTGTCACTTTCACAAGTTCCTCTGCCTGCTAATCACATGAAAAGAGGCACATTTCCTCTTGCAGAGCGAGAGATAGGGAAACGCAGAAGCACATGTGTATTTATAGCTTGCTTCTGACAAAGCAGGCAGCAGCCTGACAAAATGCTCAACCATATCACGTAGGGCCAGCCTTAATGGAAGAGTCAAGGGAAATTAAACAAGAATTTTAGTGCCCATTCCAGAGAAATTGTACCCACTCTGCAAATACATGAACTCTAGCAAAACAACAAATGGGGTAGCAGACTGGGGTGCTTGGAGCATCCCAAACGGTTCTCGGATGCAGGTTTCCAACTCACCAGCCTGCCACAGCTTCACTTCGTCCCATCTTACAAGTTCAAGCCCCGGGGGATGAGCACGTGGAGTCTGGGAGCGAGAGGGCAGGGCCATGGCTTTGTTGATGAAGATGCGCCCTCTGCTGATAGAAGAAATTCTATTTATCAGACTTGATCAGGTTTTGGAATTTGATTCTCAGGCCTCTCAAAGGAGTTCACTGTCAGAGACACAAATGGGTTAGACCAGCTTACGACATAATGTAGCTTTCTATGAGCATCTTCCAATCGTTGCAGAGTTTATTTGGCTGGATTTGGTGAAAGACAAGACATAACAGTAATTTTCCAGGAGTTGATACATACCCTGCTTCCCTTCACAGAAGGAAGGGGGGTGGTACACACATAAACTGAGCCAATCAGGCAATTTAAAAATCCAAGATTCAATATACACTTTCCAGTTCTTTAGCTGTCAAGTGTATTTGATGTCAGTTAACACTCTAGAATGCAATAGATTCTAAAATTATGAGACACAAACATAACACATAGCTACTATGTGCTCATGCTCTTTCAAAACTGAGCTAAAGTTAAGATTTACTTTGGTTCACATCTGCAGTAATTAATGTGCCTACTAGTCCTGCTCTGGCAGAGGGTTTGGACTAGATGATCTCTTGAGGTCCTTTCCAATCCCTGATATTCTGTGATTCCTAGGATCTGGGATGAACTGAAGATGCATCCCAAAGCTGAGATGATCTAATTGCATTTTGAAGTTATATTTCTGTGAAGACTCCCTTCACTTCTCCTAAGCCTTTAAAATGATGCCTGGTGGAGTCAAGAGCTTGTGGACTCTATCTGTATAATGTACTTTTTAATCAGTAATTCCCTTTTCTTTGAGAAGGTGAATTATTTCCTTGTCTTCCATTCCAGTATTTCCATCCTTGGGAGAAAAAGGTGCATTTTTTTTTTTCTCTCATTGGTTAACCCAAAAATACAATCACAGACAATTATAACCCACATTAAATAACTTTCACTGCATGGCTAGAATGTAAGTCATCCCTTTATTCACTGCCTTGAGGCCATAAATCACCCAGGGCAAGCATTAAAGACAAAGAACCATCTCTACATTGCTCTTCCTCAAGTCTGAGGAGAGAAACCCCTTCTTGCCTGGAAAGGCTTATTGGGAACAAAGGCAAAAGAATCTGACAATATATTTTTCACAGGTTTTCCCCTCAGCAACCCTGCTCACCTGGCTCCTGCTGGGTCAGTATTTGTTCTGAGTTGGGGTGATAGGGTCCTGCATGATAAATCGATGTCACAAAACTTCCAGGGACAAGTTCTCTTCACTAGAACATTTAGATTATTTTAAAGAAACAGAATCAAAGCAAATCTGACTCTGCAATTTACCAAAACCTCAGTCTCTCCTTTACCTGCATGAAAAGCACTCGGAGGTGCACAATGCAATTCTAGATACAGTGGCACAAAGTCAAGGACTCCAGAATTTACCATTAGCTACTCAAGCAACCCTGTGTCATATTATAAAGTTACCTCCCATCCAGTATTAGCTGGAAGCAACTACTTTTACAACACTCCTCTATATTGTTTCTCTTTAATTATCATAGCTCAGCTATTTCTTTTGCCCTTATACCTTCTATGTCCAGAACAATCCTTTTCTGTTAACACTGAGGTTTGGTTTCATTTATTGCACACCCCCACAGGGGAATCAGCACTTGATCTTCCCCCAGGCAGAAATGCACTGATCAGCCTAATCATTCACGTGAAGTAAAATGATCCTTAGCCACACAGCAACCATGACAGACGTGAGGAACAGCCTGGACTGCTGATAAGTGTCTTCCTTCTCTTCCAAAGAACACCACCATGCATAATAGAGAGGAAGAATTACAGAATATTAGGGATTGGAAGGTACCACAAGAGATCATCTAGTCCAATCCCCTAGCCAGAGCAGGAACACCTAGACCAGGTTACACAGGAATGCATCCAGGTGGGTTTTGAGTGTCTCCAGAGAAGGAGACTTCACACCCTCTCTGGGCAGCTTGTGCAACGGTTCTGTCACCCTCACCCTGACGAAGTTTTTTTCTTATATTTCTATGGAGCCTTTTGTGTTCCATCTTGCACCCATTGCCTGTTGTCCTGTCATTGGAGGTCAACGAGAAAAGCCTGGTTCCATCCACCTTTACATAATTATAAACATTAATGAGGTCACCTCTCAGTCTCCTCCAAGCCAGAGAGACCCAGTTCCCTCAGCCTTTCCTCATAAAAGAGATGCTCCAATTCCTTCATCATCTTCGTGGCTCTGCTCTGGACTCTCTCAAGCAGTTCTCTGTCCTTGAACTAAGGGTCCCAGAACTGGACATAATATTCCAGATGTGGTCTCACCCGGGCAGAGTAGGGGGGGTAGAGAACCTCTCTCCACCTACTGGCCACTCCCCTTCTCATACACCCCAGGATGCCATTGACCCTCTTGGCCACAAGAGCACGTTGCTGGCTCATGGTCATCTTGCTCTCCAAAGAGGGGAGGATAAAACCTCATAAAACTGGCAGAAAGTAACTTGCATTGTGGAAACCTGCTGTAACTTATTCTGTTCTCCTAATTTCTGCTGAGGCAGTTAAATGTACATGATGCCAGAATTGCAGAATATATCACAATATGCCACATAGCTCTCAGCTTACTGGTAAGTTTATCTGTTCCTGCTGTTGTGTTTCCTCAGAAAAACCTGCATTTTTTTCTCTGTAACTTCAGGGTCTGCTCCCAGAAACATTAAGAAGAAAATAAAAAGGCAAGAAACCACACTTATCTGATCGAGAGACCCAGCTGAGATACCAATGGGCATTTCTGGTGAAAACTGGAGCCATATCTTTGCAAAAAAGCATGTCAGCTGCAAGGAAGACAGGCAGTTTCTCAGCTCGTTACATCAGCTTCATTGCGTTCTCTACTCACTCCTGCATAGCTGTTCTTCAAACATGTTTGCTGCATTGCAAATGCCATAAGCCCACTCCATCTGTAACAGAGCATGTGAGTCCTCCATCTCTCTAGCAAACCAAGCTGCATTTCCAGGGGAAATTAACTCAGATTTTATGTTTTCAAAATTATTATGTACATGGGGAAAAAATAATACACATAAATATTTTGGAAAAGTGATAAAGCCCCAGTCCAGCTTATAGTTCAATAAAACCCTCTCTCACTTCTGCACAGAGGCCACAAAAGAATTGCAGTATTAAATCAAGAGCTGGCAGGTGCACAATTCACTTCATAAAGAACCACATGTATGGCTATTTTTAGTGAAGGAGAGAGTCTGGCTTTGAACCCTACTCTTGAATAAAAGCTCCAAACCAGAACATTTCTGGATTTAGCACTGTGTTAAGAAAGCAATCAAAAAGGGGGCAAGCATGAAAGGGCTATTACAGGTATTGTCCTCAGTACCCTGGAATCTAAATGCTGTGGGCTGGCTGTCATAAAAGAACCACCTTTTTCTGACCTCAAGGCACATTTTATACATTTGATTATTTTGGGGCTCTGCAGCAGAATTTTTGCATTAAGTGGGGAGTTCTGCATAAATGGAAATAGAGAAAAGCTTTTGCTTTTATGAATTAACATCTCATGCACAGAGAGATTATAGTAAGTGGATGCAGTTGAAAGATCAAATGGGTTACTCCAGAACATTTTCTAGACAAATTGGGCCAGCAGAAAGCACAGGCCATGGGTATGGCTGAGTTTTAGCTATGACTTTTCATCCAACCTTACCTGCAATGTACTCACCACTCCCTATTGTATTACATGCAGGCAATATAGCTGCAGCAGAGAAGGTCTAGGCACAAGAGAGAGGTCTTGGTAGATGAAGCTGCAGCTTGAGGAGTCGTTCCTAGTTCTGAGAATTAAAAAGAAAAATATTGGTAGAGCTGAGCAATCTGGCTGCAACTCACTTGAGAGAGCTCATTACTCTCTTCAAAAGTACTATCGAGTTTTGCCAGGGTGCAGGGGAGTTCCCACCCCTAGGAAAAGGAAGGGAATCAGCTTCTTTATTTTGCTGACTCCAGACAACAAAATGGGAAACCTTGGATGCCAAGGGAATGAAAGGCAGATTTGAAGAACTGACCAAAAAAAAACCCCAAGCATAAAGAAGTTTTCAGCTTTAAGAAAACATTAAAGACTGCAACCCCAAACTCTCAAATGTATGCACAGGGAATGGAGGAATGGACACAATTCCTCCCATGTCTTTGTTCCTGGAATTAAATTACTGTTGTATCTAAGGAGAAAAGGCTTGTCCTAAGCCTACGATGATCTGTTTAGCCTTGAATCTCAAAAGAGGTCAGCACATTTGCTCTGTGCTCCTGGCAAGACCACAATGTCACCTTCTTCCTGCTGACACCTTTGTTCCTTGCAAAACATCAAGCAATTAATATCAGGTAACCATGCAGCACTCTAGAGGCTGAGATAGATGCATAGAGAATCCCCATGAGGACTGGAAGGGCATCAGATTTCCAACCAGAGCCCATCTCACTACTCTCCAGTGAGGCAGCAGCCCTTAGAATCAGGCACCTGCATGGGCTGAAGTCAAACCAGGTCTATCTACAGGTCAGGACCAACATCTGTGGCTGGATATATATGTAGGAGAGCTGGAAACCAGCACCCTAAGCATAACTCAAGAATAAACTAAAGGACCAGGGCTAAGTTGAAATAAGCAGAGGTGTGGCTGAAGGCCCCAGGTGAGGTTGGTCAGGGCTGTTAACATGGGCACCAACAAAACTAACCTCCTCAAAAGACTGAGTAAAGGCAAAGGCCCCCTTGGTTCACACTGACAAAGAGCATCTGGTAGGATCAGATCAGCAAATGCACTAAAAGCCCACAAAATTATAATGTTGATTAAAAGAAAGAATGCCTATGTTTAAAATTGCTTCTTCATATATGTTCTGTGTTTCACTCTCACATGGTAAAGTACTGAAATGATCCATAATATGATGCTTTTTTTAATCTTCCCTCATGTTTGCTGCTTCTTGCCACAGTGGTCTGAAATAAAGTCACAGCCTGCACTGTGTCCAGAGAAAGATGATCTTTCAGGCAGAAGTAATGAGGGAAAAAAACCTCTCTATAGATCTGACCTCTCATGTACATGGCAAACTAATTGCAATCAATGTCTTCAGCTACACACAATTTGCTACAACGTGATATGTCTGGACTGTAGGACAAATGAAACTGATCCCTGGCAATGGCCATTACTCTTCACACAGCACTTTAAGTGATACTATCAGATTCCCTGTGTGTAAGACCTCTGTGATCTCATAGTGATTTACATTTAAAATCCCAGAAGTGGGGACTGCTGCAAGTAAAAACTCCAACCAGACACAAAGTGGAGCAGTTTCACAGAATCACAGAATATCAGGGATTGAAAGGGACCTCAAGAGGTCATCTAGTCCAATCAACCTGCCAGAACAGGAACACCTAGACTAGGTCACACAGGAATGTGTCCCGGTGGGTTTTGAATGTCTCCAGAGAAGGAGACTCTGCTCTCTGGGCAGCCTGTTCCACTGTTCTGTCACCCTCACTGTGAAAGTCTATTTTATTTCTGTGGAACATCCTGTGTTCCAGCTTGCACCCATTGCCCCTTGTCTCGTCACTGGAGGTCACTGAGAAGAGCCTGGCTCCATCCTCCTGACACTCACCTTTTACATATTTATAGACATTATCGTGGTCATCCCTCAAGTCTCCTCCAAGCTAAAGAGACCCAGCTCCCTCAGCCTTTCCTCATAAAGGAGATGCTCCAATCCCTTCATCATCACTGTGTCTCTGTGCTGGACTCTCCAGCAGTTGCCTGTCCTTCTAGAGCTGAGGACCCCAGAACTGAAAACACTCACCCGGGCAGTGTAGAGAGGGAGGAGAACCTCTCTCCACCTACTGGCCACTCCCCTTCTAATACACCTCTGTGAAGGATGCGACATGACTGACCTAGGCAGAACACAACTGAAGGCGGCGGACATGTTCGGTGGCGAGCCTTGGGAGGAGCAAGATGGCGCCACTGCCTAGAGGGAATAGTGTGCTTGGTTTGCAGAGTCCTTTGCATGACCAAGGATGCCCTGCTTACCTCGTGACTGCCTTGGAGGCGGTGCTGGTATTTGCTTTAACAAATCAGTAAGCGCCTTTTGTAAGGTATTGACCAATCGGTACAAGATTCTAGTATGTTCCATATAGGAAGGTATAAAAGTATGTCAGTAGGTACAATAAAGTGACATTTTGCTAACATCAAGCAGCGTCCCCTCTCTCAATCGCAGCACCTCTGGATGACACTGGCNGCAGCACCTCTGGATGCCACTGGCCTTGTCCACAAGGGCACATTGCTGGCTCATGGTCATCCTGCTGTCCACCAGGACCCCCAGGTCCCTTTCCTCTAAACTGCTCTCTAATAGCTCAGTCCCCAACTTATACAGATATATGGGGTTGTTCTTCCCCATATGTAAGACCCTACACTTGCCCTTGTTAGATTTCACACAGCCATCCATGACCACATTCCAGATGATGGCAATGAGGAATGTTTGTCCCTCACATTTTCATTTGTGGGCCTTCAACAGCCAGAAGAACTGGAGGCGCTGAGGTGGGCAAGAAGGGAGGTCGCCCACTGCCCTGACCATCAACTTCGGTCCACTCTCTTCTTTCTTTTAGGGATTGTGCCTTCCAACTGACCAGGGCAGGTTGCAGGGGCACCATGATCTTGGCTCCTATCTGGCAGGGGCACCAGATTTGGATTTAAGGTGGACAACATCTTACTCCAAGGGTCTATTTCTGCTTCAGCTTCTCTAATGGACCTGAGCCTTTCCACTTCTTCACGTGCTGAGCAGATGGTTCCCCTGCTCACAGTGCAGTGCCCCTCAGAGCTGCCCCTCAGTTGGAGAGATCAATTCCACCTACTTTTGGTGTCTGATTTTGAGCACCTTTAAAGACACCAGTTAACTTCACAAAAAATCAGAAGCTGGGCTTCACAATGGGATGAGTAGCTCCT
This sequence comes from Turnix velox, assembly GCA_013400935.1. Taxonomy (NCBI): domain Eukaryota; kingdom Metazoa; phylum Chordata; class Aves; order Charadriiformes; family Turnicidae; genus Turnix; species Turnix velox. The sequence continues at coordinate 67,689 of VZTY01009367.1, read as the reverse complement.
GCAATGTGCTCCTGCAACATATTACTTTATTAGATGCAATTAGTTTTTTATTAGATAAATTGATTAGGTGCCCTTTGGCAATGTAAGAGCCTTAAAAGGTTATTCTCCTTTTCTACCCTGTCCTGGTGAGTACTGTGTCCAGTTCTAGCCTCCCCAGTTCAAAAAAGACAAGAAACTGCTGGAGAGAGTCCAGGGAAGGGCTACAAAGATAACTAAGGCACCAGAGCATCCCTCGTATGAGGAAAGACTAAGAGACCTGAGTCTGTTTAGCCTGGGGAAGAAGGCTGAGAGAGGATCTGGCAAATGCATATAAATATCTAAAGGGCAGGTGTCAAGAGGATGAGGCCAGGATATTTTCAGTGATGCCCAGCAACAGGACCAGGCACAATGGGCACAGACTGAAACACAGGAAATTTTGTCTGAACATGAGGAAAAAATTCTTCAGTTTTAGGGTACCAGAGCACCGAAACAGGTTGTGAAGGCTCCTCTGGAGGCATTCGAAACCCACCTGGATGCATTCCCGTGCAACCTGCTCTAGCTGAGAACCTTCTTCGGTGAGGAACTTGGGCTGAATGATCCCTAGAGGTCCTTTCAAGCTCCTGCCAGTGATTCTGTGATTTGGAGGGGTCTCCCCTCCTCCGAAACTCCTTCCATCCTTTCCTTCCCTCTTCCCTCCCGGCGAGGGGATCCCCGCGGGGCGCGCCCTGCCCGTGCCGCTGTCCGTCCCGCTGGTGCTGAAGGGAGGTGGCCGGCACGGCACGGCACGGCTCGGCGCGGCACGGCACGGCGCGGCTCGGCTCGGTACGGTACGGTACGGCACGATACAGTACGGCACGGAACGACTCCCTCCGGTTCAAACGCCGGGATTAAGGCTGCGGAAATCGGGGCAGGATTAACTCCCTGGAAACCGGCTGCAATCTGAGCAGCTGCAAATGCCCCCTAACCCGGGGGAAGGCGACGGGGGGAGCGCATCCGCCGCCCAGATGCTGGACTGAGATTAAGGAGGGAGAGGAGGGAAAAAAAAAAACCCCACAACTAACGAAACAACAAAACAGATATATCATCCGCTGCTTTTGGGAAGGGCTGGGCAGGCTGGGATCCGCCAGCCCCTCCTCTTCCTCCTCCCTCCTCCTCTTCCTCTCCCTCTCAGNCCCGCGCCGCGACAAGCGATGGGCGACATCCCCGGCCTTGTGAAAATCAGCGTCTCCCTCAAAATCCAGCCCAACGACGGGGCGGTGTATTTCAAGGTGGACGGGCAACGCTTCGGCCAGAACCGCACCATCAAGCTGCTGACGGGGGCAAAGTACAAGATCGAGGTGTCTCTTCGGCCCGGCACCATCCAGGCCACGTAAGTGCAGTTTCCCCCTCTCCTCCTTCCTCCCCGGTTACCCCCCGGCCCTGCTCGGGGCAGCCCCGCTTTATTTTTAGAGGTTTAATATTTTTTCCTGGCAGGCTGACAGCGCGGGGTTTCTGTGATTTCTCCCTCCCCACCCTTTCGCTTCGGTGCCCCCGTTTCCAGGTCCCCGACCAGCTGTTCCCACTGCCTTGGCTAGAAAGAGATGAGGCGTTTTGGAGTCGCTTCCTTCCTTCCCAGCTCTTCCAAGCTCAGCTATTTTTCTTCCTCCTTCCCTTTGGTTTGCCCTGGAGGCAGAAGGAGGAGGCCCCCCCGCCCTGCATGTCAGGGATGCACCATGGCAAAGCAGAGATGGGGACCAGGGAGGATGCAGCTGGGGGAATCAGCCCTGGAGAAGGGATTCAACTAACCCATCCCTAGCTACTGGAGATCAGACACCACCACCACTCCGCCCCTTTTCTTTCCACACCTTCCCTGGGTGATGGCAGAGCCCTGACATTTTTCCGGAGCCCCAGTGAGTCAGCAGCACCTGCGGGTTTGCTAAAATCCCTGAGGTATCCCCCAAGCATGGAGGCTGCAGGGCTGTGAGCCCCATCTGGCTTCAAGCCATAAGGGGAAAAGGGACATGAGGGGCTGCTAAAAGGCTGGATCCCATCTCTCTGCAGGACAATGGGCATCGGGGGTGTCAATGTCCCGCTGGAGGAGAAATCGAGGGATGCTCAGGTGGTCTCTTACACAGGGATCTATGACACAGAAGGCGTCCCCCACACCAAGAGTGGGGAGAGACAGCCCATCCAGGTCAACATGCAGGTATGTGGGAGTCTGGCAGGGAAGACACGGTTGGGCAGATGGAGGTGGCTCTCAAAGGGAAGTGTAGGGTGAAATATTCAGGGAAAAGTCTGATCATAGCTGCTGCCTTTCTCTTTGCTGTGCATCACTAAGACAACCAGAGCATAGCTGGAAAACACAAGCCTTGCTTCCCAAGGGGAATCCAAGGAAGCAGCAAGGACCAGGAAGCAGCAAGCGGATTTCTACAGACCTGGCAAAACTCTTCGAGGTGCTGCAGCAGAAGGAAATGTGTGCTGTACCTCTCACCTCTTCTGCAGGACATATTACAAAATTCAGACAACTTCCACCAAGATCCTTGACTAGGAACTGAATCCCAAACTCCTGGCACACAGGGAGCGTCCTTTTGCCTGCCAGCACTGACAGGAGTCCTGGAGCACCCTCCCCTTCCACCTGTCATCTGCAGGATGACTGAGTATTTTCCAAAGGCTGAAAGCATGTGTGGAACAAACACAGACCAAACCACACCGCCTTTTCCTCACATGATTCCATGATATTATCTCTGCATCCACAAACCTATGTTAATATTCAAGAGGCTTCTCACTCTGACCTTAAGGAGATGCTCCGAGGGCCAGAATCAGTAAATGTCATGATCCCAAAGTGAGATGACAAAAGCTCCAGCAGCAGAGAGGAAAGAAGAGAGGAAGAGAATCAGGCAGATTGCTATGTCATTCTTTGGCTGGTGCACTCAGGGTGCAGAGGGAGATTTGCTTTTTTCTGGCTTCAGTTTGGTTGGCTGGGTTGTTCCCCCAGCCCCCTTTCCTGATTACAGTTGTGAGGGATTCTTCCTGCTTATTCTATGCCTCCTCTAACAAAAAAGGGGAAGCAGGGCAGTAACCCTTCTCCATCTGAACCTCTCTTAAGGATTTGCTCCAGTTTACACTGGTTTAGCATCTTGCCAAGTCCACCAGATTTCAGCTTGTTCTCACATTTCCTCATGACACACAGGATTTCATCACAGTCTTTTATCTTTGCTATTTTTTTCTTGGAATCGTTACTTAGCCTGGTAATCCCCTTCTGAGTAAGAACCATCACATCTCCATTTGGCGTTTCTAATCATTACAGCATGTAATGATCCACATTACATTAACAATTACCACCTCATTATTCTAGATTAATAAGGGTACCTTTGAAGTATCTTCTGACATTAGCCACTTTTCTATACGGTCAGTTCCTGGAAAACCAGACAATCAGTAGGACTTCTCAACCAGCAGAACAGGGCTGATGGGTGCCACTGATAACTGCAGGTAACATTTCACAATGTCTTTACTCCAGGAGGTGAAAGGGCAGCATTTCCAAGAAAAAAAAAAGCTGCTCTGGCCAAAGTCATCCCTATTTTCATAACCACCTTTATCTTTAACCACAGCACTAATGTGAACTCTGAAGATATGAAGTTTAAATTTTCTTATGGAGAAAACCAAGTCACTAAGCTCTAATCTAGATGACTTCTTGGGGTCCCTTCCAGTCCCTGATATTCTGTGTGAAATCACAAATGAAGTATTTCCTAGAAATGCAGGGAGGGTCAGGATTTACAGATACAAGCTCTGAGACAGTTTGTTGCAGCATCAGAATGAATAGTCACAGTATCTGTCCAAACAGTTGCTTATACAAATCAAATCCCAGGATATTAACCATGAAGCTAACATTAAGCATTAAACCCCTTTTAGGATCTGATCTTGATAGATAGGTTCTTAAGTACAGACTTAGATGTCCATGACTGATACTTTTAAATATTAACATGGATTTATATGTTTAACTCCTCATTTAGCTACTTAGCTAGACTGAGCTAGCAGATAAAGGGAACCAGCCTCAGATACTCTAGTCTGAAAGCTGCTTCTGATACCTACTTCCTGAATCTTCCAAACTTGGCTTATTGCATATGGCTTTAAATTTTCCTGTTTCCTTCAACTGTGAGGAACTTCTGCCTTCACTTCCTTTTCTAGAACAGGCAGGATCCTGATGCATCCTAGGAAGATAAGGACACTATTTAAGGCATAAAATC